>SEYY01007500.1:7500-22631 GCA_009176605.1 Armadillidium nasatum
ATATATATATATATATATATCCGTTCTCTCTGAAAGAACTTCTAAGAAAAATTTATGTTCGTGATGAAAGATCTTTAGGGATTTCCAAAATTTATTTTCAAAAATTTCATCTAACCTTTACTGTTTCTAAAGATTTTTTTTTTTTTTTTTCTTAAATCTCACTTTTTAACACGATTTAGAGGCTCATAAATTCTTATAATTTACTTAAATTTTTGTTCACCCATTTATAAGTACTTGGGAAATGATTCTTATAATTCTTTTACTTCCCCCCCAAAAAAGTAAAATGATAATAATAATAAATTAAAATGTTATTATTATTATTATTATTATTATTATTATTATTATTATTATTATTATTATTATTATTATTATTATTATTATTATTATTATTATTATTTTTATTTTTATTATTATTATTATTATTTTTATCTTTTATTTTAGAAAATTTTTAAAAGTTTGTCAAATCTGTAAAAAAAAATTGATGCAAAATTTTACATTTTAAGAATAAAATAAAATTTCCAAATAAAATTTTTTAATTTTCTGGTAATTGCAATAGCGAGGCAGTATTTTAATTTTAATATGATTTTTTTTATATATTGATGAAGTTTACATTGAATTTTGAAATATATTTCAAAATTTTAATTAATACAAATATAAATTATTAAATAAAAATTTTTAATTTTCTGGTAATTGTAATAGCAAGGAAGTATTTTAATTTTAATATAATTTTTTTATAAACTGATGAAATTTATATTAAATTTTACAATTTACTTCAAAATTTTAATTAATACAAATACACTACTAAGAATAAGTGTGTTTTGTTAGCTATATTTAAAGAAAAAAAACTAAATTGAACTATTTGAATGAGATGTAAACTACTGTAACAGGTATTTTATAAAATCTTTCAATATTATTTGGCTTCTATAAAAGCGTTTAATATCTAGAGAAAGTTATATATATATATATATATATATATATATATATATATATATATATATATATATATATATATATATATATATATATATATATATATATATATATATATATATATATATATATCGTATATATATATATATATATATATATATATATATATATATATATATATATATATATATATATATATATATATATATATATATATATATATATATATATATATATTATATATATATATATATATATATATATATATATATATTATATATATATATATATATATATATATATATATATATATATATATATATATATATATATATTATATATATATATATATATATATATATATATATATATATATATATATATATATATATATATATAGATTTAGATAATTTTGAGTGGAAAAGTTTTATTGGTATAGCAGTAATATATATTTTTTTATTACTATTTTCAGTATTCATGCATTACTTTCTATTTAAGGTGCAAAGATTCTCGAGTTAGAGCAGACAGTGGGCGTAGTTGGAGTAATGGTCAAAAAGTGTTGGAATTTGTTTAATTTTTATTAACAATAAAGTTAAAGTTATACTATATTGATGACGCAATTAATCCGGTAATTGTTATAGGTGGATTATTTATTTATTTATTTATTTATTTTTCACATGTCTTAAAAATGTTTCGCTGTTATTTTATATTTTTCAAAGGGTCAAGCCTAAGATCGTCCTTCTCAAAACTTCTCTCCAACACTTTTCCATCTTATTAAACTGGACAAACAGATAACCTTCAATTCGAGAAACATAAAAAATAACGATTGAATAGATCAGCGTTTTCCTGACGGGGTCTACATGGACCCCCAGGGACAACATGGACTTTTAATACAATATTAGTTTTGCATGTGAGTACATGGAGGTTCACGTACGTAAAATTAGGACTCAGGGGTCCACATATGTTAAGTTACGACTCAGGGGGTCCACATACGTAAAGGTAGGACTCAGGGGTCCACATACGTAACGTTAGGACTCATGGGGTCCACATACATAAAGTTAGACTCATGGGGTCCACATACGTAAAGTTAGGACTCAGGGGGTCCACATACGTAAAGGTAGGACTCAGGGGTCCACATACATAAAGTTAGACTCATGGGGTCCACATACATAAAGTTAGACTCATGAGGTCCACAAACGTAAAGTTAGGACTCAGGGGTCCACATACGTAACGTTAGGACTCATTGGGTCCACATACGTAAAGTTAGGACTCAAGGGGTTCACATACGTAAAGTTAAAACTCAGAGGGTCCACAAACCAAAAAAAGATTGGGAACTCCTAGAATAGATGAACCTAAAACGGCTTTTTAAAATTTTGGAGCCAGAAGTATCCGAAAATGTAGATAATATGGGCTACATAAAGCAATTTTTATAGATTTTTTGATGTGTGAGTCATAAAACATATTTATTATACCGTCAAACCAAACAATTTATTACTTTTATACCTTCTACATGTAAAAATTGTTTTTGCAGTTAATATTAATATTAATAATAGTAACAGTAATATTAATATTTTTCTGTTGTGTGTGGGTCGTAAAACTTATTTATTATACAGTACTAACCAAATAATTTCTTTCTTTTAAACCTTCAACATGTAAAAATCGTTTTTACAGGTAATTAATAATAGTTACAGTATTTTTAATAGTAACAGTATTATAATAGTAATATTAATAATAGTAACACTAATATTAATAATAAAAAGCTAGAAAAAACACGAAATAAAAGTTGAATGTTTATTTATTTAATTTACTTCTCTAATAAAAACAAAGAAATGAAACTAAAGAAATTATTTATCAATTGTTTTTTTTAATGTTTACTTATAATATATATATATATATATATATATATATATATATATATATATATATATATATATATATATATATATATATATATATATATATATATATATATATATATAATATATATATATATATATATATACAGGTATGAATCGGTATTTGTATATAGTTTTGAAAACCTAGTAATTACGTAAGTACCCATATCTCTTTTATTATTATTATTATTATTATTATTATTATTATTATTATTATTATTATTATTATTATTATTATTATTATTATTATTATTATTATTATTATTATTATTATTATTATTATTATTATTATTATATTATCATTATTATCATTATTATTTTTTAATATTTTCATTATTATTTTTAATGACAACATTTAATAATATAATTGCGAGAATTACGATTACTAATTATTTTTACTTTTAATCCAGTGTCTTATTAATTTAGCTCATAAAGACAAGTAAAGCTAAATTAGCACAGGAATATATATATATATATATATATATATATATATATATATATATATATATATATATATATATATATATATATATATATATATTATATATTATATTGAATATGGAAAATATTGAGAAATTGTATTTCTATAAATAATGAGAAAATCTTTTTCGGAATTCTTACCTTTTACTTTTTTTTTTTTTTTTTTTTTTTTTTTTTTTTTTTGCAAAGGGAAATTTATGTAAAAAATTTTTTTTTTGCTATAATAAATAAATTATTTTTTTACAAATCTTATTTTATTTTTATTTTTTTATTTTTTATTTTAATTTTTTTTTTTTTTTTTTTTTTGACGATATATAATGGATTTGTATTTCATATATGCTTTAAAATAGATAATAAATTTTATGAATAGATAATATAGTATAATATATATTAAATATAATAAAGTAAATAAAAAAAAAAAAAAAAAAAAAAAAAAAAAAAAAAAAAAAAAAAAAAAAAAATTTAAATAATAAATAAAATTTAAAATATTTTTATTTAAAAAAAAAAAAAAAAAAAAAAAAAAATTTTTTGAAAAAAAAAAATAAATAAAAAAGTAAAAAAAAAAAAACAATAATTTAATACATATAAAAAAAGAATAAATTGATCTAAAAAAAAAAAGAAAAAAGAAAAGGAAAGAATTCCGAAAAAAAATTTCTCGTTATTTATAAAAATAAAATTTATTTTCATTTTACCATTTATTATATAAAAAAAGTATATATATATATATATATATATATATATATATATATATATATATATATATTATATATATATATATATATATATATATATATATATATATATATATATATATTATTATTCACACCCAAAAATAAGCCTTATTTAACCATTATTCAAGGCACGTTCTTCAATTTTCTCTGGTGTTTGAGATAAAACTTATGAATTAAAATTTAAACTATTTGTATGAATCCCACATTATTGACGAGAAAAATTCCTCTTAAATTTTGTACGAAATGTTTTTCCTATTTGCATTTCTATTTCTTGAAAGAAGTTTATTATATTATTTATTTGAAATAGTATAGTAAAATCCCTATACTTTTTTAAACTAACAAATATGGCTTTTATTCCGTTTTAATTGAAATAAGTAGATCAACATTATAAAGTATTTTAAATTTATTTTTAAAAAAAATCTTTCCTTGGGACAATTCTGTTTACTGTGGATTTCCGTATCTAAATCGGGGTCCATATGGATCCCCAGGTAACCCCAGGAATTTTGAGGGGGTCCTCAAGGAAATTTTTTAAATTTAATTTAAGAATATTACATATGAGTACATGGGGGTTCACATACGTAAAGTTATAATTCCAGGGACCTGCATAAGTTAAGTTACTTCTCCAGGGGTCCACATACGTAAAGTTAGGACTCATGGGGTCCAGAAGCAAAAAAAAATGGTTGGGAATCCCTGCTATAGTTTATATTTGAGCAACATTTTCTCAACGTCGTATACCACAGCATACTAAACCTTGAACAAGTAATTTTTAAGCTATTTAAAGTGTTCATTATAAATAGAAAATCTTTCAAGTTCTTCATTGGCAGAATTAATATTCAGAAATTTATTTATATTTTCTTTTATAAGACTTTCTTTCAATTTTCTGTCCTTCAAAAGAGTTTATTTTAACTCTTAAAAATAAGGTATGCATCAACATACAGATGTTAATTATAAATTTAGAAAGTACTGTTAATTTTTGAAAAGTAAATATTTCTCTTTTAAAAATAATCGAAGTCTAGGAGAAATTTTTAAAAAAAATTTCATGATAAAAATTATAGGAAAGTTGGTAGAAGAATTGGGTCATCCTGCTTGTCTTTAAAACAATATTCTTTAAACTATAAACTTCGTATATAAATCGACATATTAGTAATATTTTGATTAGCATCAGATACTTCTATATGAAGTTTTGAGATTGTGAAAACAAATCTCTTAAATGGCTGTAATATTTTTCATGATATTTGTGAAAGATAATTTAAGTTTTTACGAGACGTAATTATATGCTTAGTTATATGAAATGATTGTTATGATATTTGATTCAATTGGAACTTCCATTTTCTCCAGAGTTCCAAGAGGTTTTATCACTAGATATCTCCAGCGTGCTTTGATCAAACACTTGATTTCTTCAGGAATGTCCTTTAATTGTTTACTCCTACTTTCACATACTGCGTGAACCAAACCTTATACTTCTAAGCAGCCATTCTTTTTAAGTTGTAATAAATAGGGTATGTTCATTTTGCCTCCTGGAATCAAAGGGTGCCGCTTCCAAAGATGACCACTTATTCACTCCTCCTGCATCAATGTTTATGTGTTGGCGGTTTCTGATGATGAGATTTGATGCCGCCAAGAAACTGCCGGACAGCTCTGGTGTATGGTTTTCCTTTTTCGTGTTATTAACTTCTTCATGTTATTAATCTCCCTCATTAACTTCTTCAGAATTCGAGATCGTTTTTACTAATTCGTATTTCCTTGTGAACTACACTTTTTCCTGTAAACCTAACCTCCTTTTCTCAACCGAAACTTAGGTGATTGAAAGTTAAAATATTAAACACTACTTTTCGCTGTTACTGTCTTTACCTTCATTTTTTCATCCTGTGGTGTTGTCTGTTCTCTTCTTATTAATTTGAAATCTTCAAAATATTTTTACCTTATAGATTCGTCTCTCTTTCCAACTTTGACTAGTTTTCATTTCTTATTCGTATTTCCTCCTACTTCTACAGATTATTCTGAATTCTTCAACACTTAACTCAAAATATAACACATTCTTTGGTATTCACCATTTTATGAAACAATGATTTTTGACATTTCGGTGTTTATCAAAACCAGAGGTTATACTCTTATTCTGATGGTAATGCTGGTGATCTTACCAATCATTTGTCTTTCTTATATCAAATATTGCAATATCGTTTCTCATATCCCTGAACATTTTGGAAGAAAAATAAATCTAACATATTAGATCTTATCTTGCTTTCAAAATTTGGCATTGTATTGACGAATTTTCTCCCCTGGAGTTATCTTATCGTCTAATCTCTATTTCTAGTCATATCTCCTCTAATCTACTATAGAAAGTTCCTCTCTTCAGTTTACAGACGTGTCAGACTCATTAGTGCTGCTGATTGATTGGGCTTAACTTGAAATGATAACTGCTTTGACGAGAAAGGTCCTTCTGAGTGCGTTGAGTTAATTATTGTATCAATTCTCTCTAACACTGAGGAGTACATTCGGTTCTCAACCCCTTCGTCTAAAATTCACTTACCTTTGCTTAATTTTCGATGGTTTTCGTGCCATTCGTCACAACAAGGTAATGTCTTCTTCACACTTCAGACATTTCTTCAAAATATTATTATTTTAATAATTAAATCTTATTGTTCTTCATTAATACTATATATATATATATATATATATATATATATATATATATATATATATATATATATATTATATATATATTATATATATATATATATATATATATATATATAGTTATTTACATCTATTTAATTCACCGGGACACTAAAACACCAAATACATTTTTTTTCTCCTTGGGTGGAATATTTCATTTGGTTTCATTTTTCTAGCTCTTTCTCTCTTATTGTTGAAAATGTCAATCTTAACTGTGCTACTCTTTTCCTTTCATTTTTCCCGATGTTTCCATAGCTGTTTTACTTAGGGAGAAATTAAATACTTCGTTGATATTTTTGCCTTTAATTTAACTTCAGATAATTAGGTGCTAGTTTACCTTACTTCACCTTCAAATTATTTATATTTAATTAACTCCATAATTTCTATTAAAAGATGAGATTTTTGCTCTGCTCTCTCTCTCTCTCTCACCCACACTTACTCACTTTCTTGCTCTCTCTTTCTCTGACTATTTACTAGAGAGTTAAGATCCAAATAATATTTCTCATGTGGTTTTCAAAACTTGTAGTTCTGAGTAGCTCTTTTACTTTGCTTTGATAAATTATTCCATCTTTTCTTATCGACTTATTTATTTTTCCACCCTTTCAACTTGTGCCCCTTTCAATCCCTTTAACTTCCTTGACTCTTGGTCCTTAACATTTCGGCATTTCGGTAAAACTTTTGCTGTGACGTTTTAAACATTAAAAATTTTTCGATAGAATCTTGCATAAATCTTTGATTTCAAAGCTTTCCTCTTTGGCTCTCTGTTCTGTAGTTGTAGACGGCCACCACTAACCCTTTCAATCTACCAATGGTAGTTTCCGCATGGATCTGTTTAACTTCTTATTCTCTTTCTACTTTTCATTAATGACCATCTATATACCTCTTCATCATTAATCAACTTTTATTCAGATGAGTCCAAATTCAATTGCTCTTTTCATTTAAAAAAATTACCCTAAACATTTGAAATACCTGATGATAGGAGGTTGACCTGCAGCACCTTCTGATTTCTCGTATTCTAAGCAAAGAATTTTTTTTTTTATCTATTTATACTTGTCATTTTGTAATTTATTTCATATTTTCATCTTCGAAAACATACAACTCTAACCTTCCTATATTCCTTATATTTTTAATATTATTCTCTTCATCTTTCTTTGAAATTGGAAAGATCACAGATTTTGCTTCAAAACATTTGGAGTTATGTTCAGTCCTTCTCTAGCTACTCGCTCTGTATGGGTGTGTAGTTTGGACATGAATGGAGTATTCATAGTGAATCTGAAGTGATTTCACACTGTGCAGTTCTTTTAAAAAAGGGGAAAACCCATGATTTTTCCGCTTATCAATTCTCCCACTCAAAAATCTATCAATTGCCGCTGAACTGTCGCATCACTTTAATTGTACTTCTGCTGTTATAACACATACAAATTTGTTTTTTTGAGGAGTACATTTGAAACTCGATATTCTTCATAATCTCATTCTATATTTGACCTCAGCCTTAGCCTATATTCTCCGTCTTATGTTTTTCTTCTATTTAACAAACTTCCTTTGAATTTACACACTTGGAAACGCCTTGTATCCGGAAATATCGGACTATTTAATATCTGCGCCTATATTCCTGTTGGGTGTTGGGTAAGATTTTTACTTCTTCTACCAGGAGTTATATAAACATATATATATACTCTTAAAATTGATGAAACTGCAAACATTAAACTAAATTAAGAGCAAAGACTGTTTTAATTTATATAGTTATTTAAGTTTTACTTTAGTTAGACGTTAGCACAATAGTTAAGGATCATATCATGAAAGCTATGGTAGACCTATATAATTCATTTTTTTTCTGTTGTTCTGCTTACCGCAGACTAAATATACATGTATCTAGACCAGCGATTTCCAACTATTTTTTTCGTGTACCCCTAAGCCGAAAATAATTATAAGTTGTACCCCAGTATATATATATATATATATATATATATATATATATATATATATATATATATATATATATATATATATATATATATATATATATATATGAGCTATAATAGAATTTAATGTGATGAATATTGAATAAACTAGGAAAGTGAAAAGCTACAACGGAAAAAACATTTTTTTTAAAATGGTAAATAAAATGCATAAAACGCAATTTTTCTCCTAATTAAAAATTTTTTGGTCTATATATATATATATATATATATATATATATATATATATATATATATATATATATATATATATATATATATATATATATATATATATTAAAATAATCAACGGTAGATTATTTCATTAAGGTTGTTCAATGTGCGAACAAAAATATATCCGGATGTAAGGATTTTTTCAAGTTCAATATTAAATAGTTTAGTCGACTATTTATATCGATTAATTAGAGGTTTAGTTATTTGGAGGCTATATTGTTTCCTGGAGACTGGAGTTTGTCGATTATATAAATATGTAATACTTAAATAATCGGAGATGTTATTACTTTAGTAAAAGCTTTGAGAAAAATTGTGTTTTTCTCACCGCTTAAAGACGAATATATTCTATCCGTCCTCAGCCTCCAAGAATAAGTAGTTTAAGTGTTATCAAACAGAGCTCTCTAAGATTTAACGAATATTGACACGAAAGACTCTGAATGTAACTATTACTTCAAGAATACTCGCACTCCGATACAATCACTTGCACTTGATTATGACTAGATTTAACGACTAATACAAGCAATTGAACCGAAGTCTAGAATATTCTTTCAGTACGCAAAGGAAGATTTTGAACTCTTTGATGTTTGCCTCGAAATTAGAATATATCTTTATAACTGTATTATCGATAAATATATAATCATAAACGAATAAGACACAACGAAAGGTCTAGAAAATAAGGAGCAATAATTTTGCACGACTTGATTGTGAGACACAAAAAATCATAAAGGTGTTAATTCAAAACTGGCAACCTTTGACTTCAACTCCAGTCTCCAGAAACATGAGCCTCTTTTCTAACTAGAAGAATATTTAAACTGGCAACTACCAATTATAATTTTTATATCCTCCCCGGGGGGATGGCATCTGGCTTCTTCTGGGCAGATGTCATAATACAAATAGAAAGATACAGCAGAAACAGATTATCTATTCAGATTCCTCTGAAGAATCACAAATTAAGAATTTCTTCCTGGCAGCTATTGCAGCTTTTCTGACAGGTCGAATATCTTTGACAACAGGAGATGAAGATCCTCCAGCGATCATCTTAGACGATGAAGTGGGTTCAACCCTTACAGGAAGATTAAGTGATGGTTGACTTTGAGAAGGGACGATAGGGGTAATATCTGACGAAGAAGGTGTAGAACCACTGTGAGTCAGAGAGAGCTCCAGAGGATATAAATGTTTTATAGGATATAAATTAATTTGTCCTCCTGGAGTTCTAACATATACAGATCTGACCTTTTGGTCATCTCCATATAGTAGTTCATGAACTACCCCCATTTGCCAGTAAGGTCGTTCCTTTACTGGACTTTTGACAAGAATAACGTCATCTTTTTTGATGAGATTATTCCATTTAGTTTGATAGAGATCTCTACCGATTTCTCTCAAACTAAGAATATATTCGCTATACCAGCGAGTGCGAAATTCCTCGAATTTCTCTGAAGAATATTTCAAAGATTTCGTAAGCTCTTTATGAGCTTTAGAAGAATCCAAAAACTGGTTCTCCGAACCAGCTCCTGGCAAAACCATTGCAGTTTTTGCAAGAGGCTTTAAAAAATCGTTGGGAGTGAGTGGCACTACATCATTTGCACTTGTTGTGTAAGTGAGAGGTCGAGTATTTATTGCGTCAGCAATATCCGATAAAATAGTGATAAAATCAAAATAGTTCAGTGAAGAACGTCCTATTGTTTTAAAGAGACAGTCCTTCACTACCCTGATCATTCTCTCCCACATACTACCTACCCAAGGGCTATATAGTGGGATTCGTTTATGGACTATTTGATTTTTTCTTAAAAATTCACTCCCATTTTCTGAGACTAAAAATGTCTCAATGAAATCGGTGCCCAGACTAAATGATCGAGCATTGTCGCTATAGACACAGTCGGGCACCCCAAAACGATTTACGAATCTTTGAAATGATTGAATAAATGACTTGGACGACATATCTTCTATGAGATCCAAATATATAGCACGAATATTCAGACACGTATAAATGAGAATAAACATTTTCTGTGCCGGAGCAGAGCCTTTAACTTTGACCCACCAATGTTTGGTGTAGTCAATTCCTAACATGGCAAAAAGGTCTGAATAATTCCACCTGTGCTTTCGAAAAATTTGTAAAGCGCGGATAGCGATAAGCAAAGTTATTGAATTTCTTGCAGATAATACATTCCTGCAAGACATTTTTGATGGTGGTTCGCGCTGATGTTATCCAGAACCCCTGAAGACGAATATTCGTAAGAGTGGCCTGAATACCTAAGTGCTTGCATTTTTCATGCGCATCTCTAATGATTAACTTAGTGAGATGATGATTTTTGGACAGTAAAATGGGATTCAGAATATTATAATCATAATAATTGCATCTCGAAAGACGGCCTTTGCTCCTGATGAGATTATTTTCATCAATGAACAAATTTAGATTATTTACCAAGTCAGGAACTTGGCCAGAAAAAGAAGAATCCCTCTTTACTTCTTCCAAAAATTGCATTTCCTTAGGAAAAGAATATGTTTGCATTGTCCTAAGACAATACAAACGAGCACTTGTGTCATGATTATTTGACACACCTCTTGAAATTGCACCAAACTTGAACAGTAAAGCGATTATTCTGTAAAGTTTGTGCAAATTAGAATATTTTTCCACATCGACTACAGGGGGTTCCTTATCTACAGGAACTATGTGATAGACGGGAGATGTTTCCATCTCCGACGAAGGCCAATACATTTTATTTAAGGACAGCCATTTTGGCCCTTTTGTCCAGAAGATCATGTTCTTTTGGAACTCCTTGAAGGTTATTCCTCTGGTCAATAGGTCAGCAGGATTATCTTCAGTTTTTACATACAGAAACCTGGGGGTTAAAGAATGATTTTCTTTTAGAGCTGAGCTCATGCTCAGAATATCTTGTACCCGATTTCTGACGAATATTTGCTTGGACTTTAATCCTTTGTTCTGGACCCAGGCCAACGTAATCTGAGAGTCGGAGAATATATACAAGTTTTTGAATGTACTCCCAGATAGACTACTCAAAATTTGTGGCAGACACTTTAAAGCCAAGAATACAGATAATAACTCCAGACAAGGAAGAGTTTTTCCTTTTGCTGGAGTGACCTTTCCCTTCGACCAGAGAATATTTGGACCTTCAGACTCAGAATATATATACACTACGAAGCCATAAGCTACTGAACTAGCATCGCAGAATATATACATATTTAAATTAGAGTCACAGGACTCGAAACAAGATCTGGGGAAGGTGATCTCTTTTAGGGAGTTGAGGTCTTTGCTTAACTTCTCCCAAGAATTTTTAATATCTTGATTAAGATCATCATCCCACCCCATCTCCTCTGCCCATGTCATCTTCATCAGAAGACGCCCTCTTATTGTTACAGGGAGACAAAGAGAAAGTGGGTCGAATACTTTGGAAATCTCCGATAGGAGTTGTCTTTTTGTGGACACTGCACCCAGAGAATAATTACTTAGACCCAAGGTATCCTGAGAGGTGTTATATAAGTATCCTAGCACCCTCTCCTCATCACATTGATGAGTGGCGAGTTTATTTTCTGCTTCGAATATATTCCTGAGCTCTTGACAGTTTGTGTTCCATGAACATAAATTAAAACCACCTTCACTCATGCGTGAAGTGGATTTATGAAAAATATCTTTCAATTCTTCAACAGAAGACGAAGAATATATAAAATTGTCGACGTAGAGATTATTCATCAAGAGAGAAGAACAGAGATCGGCTGGGTATTTTTTGACATGATGTTGAATCACAGCGCCTAATATATAAGGACTGACTGCCAACCCAAAGATTATGGTAGCATAACGATAAGTAAGTAGCTTACCATCGCTTTCCCAAAAAAAGCAAAACCTACTTCTGTCCTCCTCCAACTTCAGACGAATTTGGAGAAAAGCTTTTGAAATATCGGACAGAACAATATATTTGTTTGTCCTAAAAGCGATTAACATTTTGAAAAGGGAGGCGATTAAATCTACTCCAGAATATATAGCCTGATTTAGAGAGGGACTATTTCCTATTTTCAGACTACAGTTGAAAACAGGCCTTATTTTGGTGGTAATCTGAAGTGCCTGCTTAATTACCGGCCTGTGAGGTATCCAGATGAATTTATGAAAGTCTTTAGGCTGTACCTCAACAGATTCGATAATACCTTCTTTCAAATACTCTTTGAATATATCCCCATACCTCTGGTCAAGTCCCTGAGATGTCATTTTCTTCTTGACCCTCTGCATTGTTGCTAATGCAACACGATGATTTGAAGGGACCTGCTCCAGAATATCTTGGTACCAAGGTAACTCCACATGGTACTTTCCGTCCCTAAACTCAATGGTTTCATGGAATTTGGAGATATAATACTCATCGATGGAACCCTGATCCTTTTCCTCATTTATGCCTAAAGAATCCAGTTTGTAGAGACTTTCTAGTCCCAAATCTAGATCTGCTTCAGGATGAGTATGTAAGCATAGGGTCAAAATAGGAAGGAACAGGATCCATGATTACACTTTACCATTGAGGAAGGGACACTTTTGACAGATCTTCGTAGAGAGGGTGGTATGGGGAGTTCCTCTTTCTGTCATGAATATTTGACAGGAGAAACTTTAGTTTTTGACGGATTATGTGACTTCTTCCCGAAGATTTCTGTCTCCTGGGAAGGCGTTAAAAAAGTCTTGACAGGCCCGAATGGCACAAACCCGTGACAGGTTTCCAGAGCACTGCCACGAATACATTGAACGGTTTTGAGATGCCTCAAAAGATGAATTGCATCTATGCCCAGTAGTCCCTCAATATTAGTCACCCTGTCACTATGTATGTTTTCATAGTGATTATCTGCGATTTTATAGCCATTTTTGATTATGTTCCGAATAGCTCCTCTTAAACCTTGTACCTCAAAGCTGACATCCAGCTGAGGGTCAATATTGACTGGGAGACTATGGAACTTTTTCCCACAGCAAATGCCCATCTCTATATTTAAAGTTCTTAGAGTCCTTACTTCCTCTCCTAAGAAGGTTTTAATTCGATTATTAATGGAAGGTAAGGACTGAATATCTATACCCAATTTGGTAAGAATATTACTGTTAAAATATGTATGTTGTGAACCTAAGTCCAACAGCATACGGACAGGTATGATTTTATTACCTTTTTTGATGTTAACAGAGATGGTAGGCAGAATATTTTGAGAAATGGAAGAACCAGCATTAATACTAATGTGGCTACTACTGGCTAGACTATCTTCTGCAGTATCGGAAGGTGGCTGTAGACTATTTTCTTTAGAGGAACCACTGGAAACCTTAGACTTCTGAAAACATAGAGCAGAAATATGAGCTCTATTTCCGCAAATTCCACATGGACTGCTAAGTCCATATTTCTTCGCAGGACATTTGTTCGAAATATGTTTTGAACTAGAACAGTTGAAACATATGTTCAACTCTCTACATCTTTCTCTCCTTGTCTCAGGAGATGAATATTTCTCACAAGAAATCATTCGATGTTTTCCTTCGCAGAATTTACATCGTGAAGGAGGAGAATAAGAAGACTTTCTCTTCCCTTTTTCATTTTGAATATTTACAGATTTATTCTTTTCTTTAGAATATTTTGACAATTCCTCTTTAGAGGAGACAGAAGCATTATAAGAAGACGATGATTTTTTGTCACTCTTACTTTGCTTTGAACGTTGTTCAGAATACTTTTCCTTTTTAGGAGAAGCCTGACTCTTAACTCTACCCTTTTCTAAGGATTTCAGAACACGACCATAATTATCTAGGACTAGATTTAAGGAGGGATATTCCTCTTGCGTCAGTAATTTGAGCTCTCTCAAGAAATTGGAGGGGAGCTTGTCGACTATGATATGGCTCATTAGCTTACAGCCTGCCGTCGAAACGTCGAAGAAATTTAAACCAAACTCCTTGAGCTCATGAAGATTTGCTCTCATCTCTGATAAGAATATACGAATATTCTCCAGATTTTTACTATCTAAATTAGGAGCAGAATCTATTTTATGAAAAAGTGAATCGACTATATATGATTCATCTAAATAAAGACTCTTCAAGATGTCCAATGCCACCTCCAAATTTTCATCAATATTGGGCAAGTGCTCAATATCTTTTAGAGCATTGCCCTCCAAAAGTGACTTCAAATAATGAAGCTTGGCGGCATCAGATACATCTCTTCTAGCTCCATAAATATTTTGAAATGAGAGCAAGAATGAACGGAATGAATGTC
>SEYY01007501.1:57500-60000 GCA_009176605.1 Armadillidium nasatum
TGGAAGATTGTGTCGAGTAGAGAGATGGAGGAATTGAGTTTTTGAGGCATTGAAAACGACCATGTTTTCTTTGCCCCAATTGGAAATGAAAGATAGATCAGAGGTAAGTTCCTCCAAGGCCACCCTCCTTGCCTCTATTAACTGTTGCTGGGAGGGGCGTCTTTCAAAATGAAAAGAGTAATGAAGGGTGGAGTCATCAGCATAGGAGTGGATAGGAGATGAAGTAATAGAAAGAAGGTCATTAATGAAAAGCAGAAAAAGTGTTGGGGATAGGACAGATCCTTGAGAACACCACTATTAATAGATTTATAGGATGAACGGTGGCCGTCTACAACAGCTGCTATAGAACGACCGGAAAGGAAATCAGAGAGAAGGTCACAGAGAGAAGGATAGATTCCGAAAGAGGGAAGTTTGGAAATCAAAGCTTTGTGCCAGACTCTATCGAAAGCTTTCGATATGTCCAGCGCCACATATACATATATATTATATATATATATATATATATATATAATATATATATATATATATATATATATATATATATATATATATATATATATATATATATATATTTATATATATATATATATATATATATATATATATATATATATATATATATATATATATATATATATATATATATATATATATATATATATATATATATATATATATATATTATATATATATATATATATATATTAATATATATATATATATATATATATTATATATATATATATATATATATATATATATATATATATATATATATATATATATATATATATATATATATATATATATATATATATAATATATATATATATTATATATATATATATATATATATATATATATATATATATATATATATATATATATATATATATATATAATATATATATATAAATATATATATATATATATATTATATAAAAAAATACAATAAAAATATCTAAAATATGAAATAATAATAAAAACAATAATAATAATAATAATAATAATAATAATGATAATAATAATAATAATAATAATAATATTCGTCAGGACAATAAAACTACAATAAAAATATCTAAAAATAATGACAATAATAATAATAATAATAATAATAATAATAATAATAATAATAATAATAATAATAATAATAATAATAATAATAATAATATTAATAATAATAGTAATCATAATAAAAATAATAATACTAATAATAATACTAATAATAATAATAATAATAATATAATCATTATTATATTAATAATAATGATAATAAAGATGATAATAAAACGAATAGTAATAATAATAAAATAGTATTAATAATAATAATATTATTATTATTTATAATGCTAAAAATAAAAATAATAGCCACAATCAGATTAATAACAATTACAAAAAAAAAATTCTTATATAATCATATCAATAATAATTAAAATAAAAATAATAACAATAAAAAGCAATTGATGATGATGATGATAATGATAATAATAATAATAATAATAATAATAATAATAATAACAAAATAATAGCAATAACAAATTAATAATAATAATTATAATAATAATAATAACAAAATAGTAAAATAATAATAATTAAAATAATACAAATACAACTTTTACTAATAATAATAAAAATAATAATAATAAAAACGAAAACATAACAGTAAATGAAGCAAACCAAATTTCACATTAAATTTCCTTCTTTTAAAAGACCTTCGAATCTAACGAGAGAATTAAATTGTGAGAAAAGATAATACGAATATTATATTTTATTTTATTTTAAATGGTAATACAGGAATATTATATTTTATTGCATATTATATATTAATATATGAACATTTTATTTTATTGTATTTTTATGTCGAAATTTGAATATTAATTATATTTTATATGATGGCATATGAATATTATATTTTATATGATGGCATGTGAATATTATATTTTGTTAAATTTTAATGTGCTAATACTGAAATATTATATTTTATTGTATTATATGTGTTAATATATGAATATTATATTCCATTAAATTTTATATGTTAAATTATGAATAATATATTTTATACGTTAATATATGATTAGTATACTTTATTATATAAGTTAACAAATGATTATTATATTTTATTATATTTTATATGTTATGCAGGAATATTATTTTATTGTATATTATATGTTAATATATGAATATTATATTTAATATTATATATATATATATTATATATATATATATATATATATATATAATATATATATATATATATATATATATATATATATATATATATATATATATATATATATATATATATATAATAAGAAATAGGAAGAATGATTTGGTATTATATATATAATAATAAAAAAAATAATAATAATATAAAATATAAGATGTTCAAGGGAATAAAATACAATAATAAACTTAATTAAAGCAAGTTAAACAAAAGTACTGAATAATAATAAAATAGAAGTTAGAAACAAAATAATACCAATCATAATGTTAATAATAA
>SEYY01007502.1:7500-10000 GCA_009176605.1 Armadillidium nasatum
TTATTATTATTGGGAAAATAATCGCTGTTAAATGTGAAATAGTAACTACTAAGCTTGAAAACACTTCCAAATCCTATCTTTATTCAGAAGCACACAAAAAATGCACGAACAAAATGCGGCTTTTCTTCAGCTTTAATAGGATGTTTATAAAAATAAAACTGCCTCTTTACTCGTAAAAAAAATAACGGGAAAGTAGTTCTCAAATACCTGAAGGCGCTTCCACACACCTACACGCCATTTTTAATATTCTATTATGTGCATTTTCGTTCATGTATACGTGAACGTGACCTTCGTTTTGATGTACTTGTGTCCGCTCATCTTCCCAAAAGTAAGGTTTGGTTACAAATAATTATTTGAACTGTAAATTGCGTTTACTGCCTTTTATCATCCTGTGGTTAAAAATTTAACGAGTATCATTTTTTTAAAATGAATTATATATTACTTAAGAAAATGGGCTTTAATTATAATCTACTATATAGAGTTATATTTAATACTTTATATATATTATTATAATATATATATATATATATATATATATATTATATATTATATATATATATATATATATATATATATATATATATATATATATATATATATATATATATATATAATAATATATATATATATTCAGGTCAAATTGCTTGAGAATTCTATATAGGAGAAGTGGCATCCAAAGATTGTTCCTCATTTACTCTTTCTTCATTATTGCTTTTGAGTCAGCGACCTCTAGTGATGGAATTGATATCGTTATGTAATGTTATGTTATGTAATGTTATGTTATGTAATGTTATGTAAGAATTTTTAGACTTGCTTTGTTGCATGGCCTTCTTTCTTCATTTTCTTAACATTTGTATTCATTCTAATTTCCGTTTTGTTGATGATCACCTCGCTTACTCTTGACATCACCCTTTGTTCTTAACAGAAAATTAGATGTTTGAGAACTCTGAAAGGTAGTTTTACTCCTACTTCTTACTGTTTCAACTCTCACATTCTAAAGATGAAGCTGGTAAATCATCCCAAGAGTAGCGTTGAGAGAGTTAGTACAGGTCATTGCAAATAGCCACGCACTATCTTTTAGAGATGAACCCAGTATTTTTATTTTTTTTTACAGTTCACCACCACTCTAGGGCAGAGCCCTTTTCAAGGAGGGGGCACATACAAATAACAAGAGGAAGAAAACCCACTCTGACCCAAACCTAATGCGCATTCCTCAGGTGGGCACAGACGGAAACCTTGAAGAGAGAAAGATTAAATACAGGAGGAAAAATAATTGATAGTATAGAGTTCCACAGAACAGATTTGACTGGAAAGAAGGAGGCACCACATCGGGTAAGCCTGGAATTTAAATCATCCCCACAAAATTCGTGCGAAAGCAAGGCATCCCTTGTGCAACGAGGGCGACGCAGACATTTTAACTTTCAACCCTTCACGTTAAACTATTAAATTCTTTCCTCTTCATGTTTATCTTTCTTAACTATCGTCCTATTCCTTTGTCCTTTCTTTCAAGAGTTTTCAAATCAATACTTCTAACAGAAAGATTTTGTTTTTGTACTAAATTTTAATTAGAATATAAATTACTCATTTTATCAACTATAGTTTTTTGTTTTCACTGTGATTCGTCTTCACCGTGAGTTTCAGTAATTTTTTTTCCTTTCTTTCTTTCCATTAATGGTTTCAGTTTCAATATCATTTGCAATGAAAATCCAATCATTTCCAGTTAGCATTTTTGGATTCATTTTCGAAATTTTTCTTGTATACCGTGTCATAACGGTAGATTGATATAAATTCACGTCATAAAAGGAATAGGTTTGGTACATAATGAGGATCCTAGAAAGTTCCCCTCTTTGAATAGGGCAATGCCCGTGACGTGAAACTGTTTAGTAAAAAGAAAGAAAGAAAGGACAAACTCATTCCATTCACATCTAATGTGCGTTCGAGTACTTGCACAAATATTTAAACAATTCTGTAGTACTTGTACGTATACTGAAGTTCAGCTGTCTGTACTTGGATCAAAGTCTGGTGCTTTATAAAATTTTTGGCACAGTGTTCTATGTCGTTGGTGTTTCGATCGTGAATTAAAATTCAACTTTGAAGGCTGAAGATAACATCATTGACGAAAAGTGATGTAAAAGGTACTTTTCGTCGATATAATATATATAATATATATAATATATATATATATATATATATATATATATATATATATATATATATATATATATATATATATATATATTATATATATATATATTATTAATTTGTAAATAAAAAAAAAAAAAAATATTCATTTTTTTTTTTTTTTTTTTTTATCTGAGAAAAAAAACCTCAATTCATTAACCTCTCCCGTATTCTTAACTTAAAGTCTCAAACTAAGAGAGAGAGAGAGAGAGAGAGAGAGAGAGAGAGAGAGAGAGAGAGAGAGAGAGAGAGAGAGAGAGAGAGAGAGAGAGAGAGAGAGAGAGAGAGAGAGAGAGCTTTTCTCAGATTCCCGTAGATA
>SEYY01007502.1:35000-42500 GCA_009176605.1 Armadillidium nasatum
GCTTATAAATTTGCAAAAGACTTAGTTGATGCGTGTCGTTCTTATCATATATATATATATATATATATATATATATATATATATATATATATATATATATATATATATATATATATATATATATATATATATATATATATATATATATACCTTTTAGAACCACTAACTCAACTTGTGGTTCGGAATAATATTGAAACTTTTAATTAAAGTCTGTTATATTGCCGGGATTCGAACTCTGGTCTCTTGGATCGTAAGCAAGAGTGTTATTCCCTGCGCCAAGACGGTACAAAAATAAGAAGATCACGTTGGGAAGTCTCATTAAATACTATCCGCTGGGAGTTTAGCATGATAGTATTTCATGAGACTTCCCAGCGTGATCTTATTTTCGTACCGTCTTGGCTCAGGGGATAACACTCTTGCTTTAAATCTAAGAGGCCAGGGTTCGAATCCCGCTTTGAATCCCTGCGGTATAGCAGACTTTAAAAGTTTCAATATATATATATATATATATATATATATATATATATATATATATATATATATATATATATATATATATATATATATATATATATATATATATATATATATATGCCTAATTGGTCATCCTCGGCGAGGTATAGAGTTAGGCTCGAACATTCCTCCGCACTTCGATGCCAACTGGTTCTCCCTTTACCTTCAGAGAGAGTATCTCTAGCATGTGCAAGACAATATGTTTAGTGAGAACCCTCACTTCATTTCTCTTTTTCACGTGCAACCCACAGGATTACAAGCAAGCACTTGAACATCCTTTATTTTAAAAATGACGAAACTTAAAATGTCCCTAAGAGATGCATGAATCGACATCAAGATAATCCTTAGTTTATTCCTCATACATCATCAAGTAGGAGTTGGCAGATTCCAGTGATGATGCTGAATTATTAGTGCCACCAATATTTCGCTACCGTCTTGCTCTTGCGTACGGTCTTTTTTCTTCATTTTTTTTTCTCTGTAATATTCCCGATCTTTATTCTAATTCCACCACTTTAAAACATCAGTTTTCTTCTTCTAGAGTTTACCTTTTGTTATTGTCAGAATATCAGATGCAGTAAACTCTACTCTTTATCCTCTTACTGTCTCTATCTTCATTTCTCAGGCAAAGATTTTGCTGTTGTTCAAATAGGGACGCAATGACGTTGCATTTTCTTGTGTTTCTAATTGGAAGACTTTCAAATTTTCCACTCTGTCTCTTAGCCTCTCTTGTCAATGTGTGATTAAATTTATATGTTCTATTTTTTATTTCTTAACTCTACTGACAATCCAAAATAAGTATAGCGAAATACTCTCTTCGCTGTTCTTTGAATTCGTCATTTTGAATGATTTCAATGTTTACCACTGTCAATGGCTTTGTGATATTTCTCAAGACAGCAGGTAAACTAGTCTTTCAATTTTCAATCCGTTATAGCACTGAGCAGATGGAACGACTCCATACCTGTATTTCTGATTGTTTTAGAATGAACCCAGCATTTTTTACCGTTTCTTAAATTCTAAATTTTATACAATAAACTACTTCCATTCATTTTTTTAAACTCAGATTTCCTCAGTTTTTGACACTGGCAGCGGACCTGCTGTCGTACATCTTTGATTTCCCTTGGAATAATTATTGTTTTGACGGTAAGAGAACTTCTAAGTGCGTGGCGTGTAAAATCTAGATGATTCTTTCTAACACGGAGACTTTCATTTCATTCTCTTTCCCAAATAACTAAAACGTGTAAAAGTTGATTTAGCTCTGCATGTTCTAATGTAATTCACTTCAAAGATGCAACATTTAGCAATCATCAGCGTCTTCAAATTCCAGAATCTCATGCATCTTTTATTTCATCCCCTGAATCGTGATAAATATATCCTTATAACAAGAAGATCCAACTCTTTTTCTCCGTAGAAAATGTAATACCCTTCCTGGTTCTTCTTTCTGACGGAACTTTTCGTTTATACCTTTGCTTCTAATTAACATGTTAGACAACTCCTGAGCTATTCCTCCATCTTCACCTCCATCCAGCTCATTTATGACTAAATCTGTAATTCCTGACCTCTTTGAGTTTAATACTAAAAAGGCTTAAGATCCTAATGATACCTATCGCATCTGTGGTTCTTAAAATTTCTTAATTTTCATCCTGCTTTGGAAACCATTTTTTCAATGACATTAGCTTTAACCTTTCCTTCTTGCTGGAAGGGTGCCCTATATATATATATATATATATATATATATATATATATATATATATATATATATATATATATATATATATATATATATATATATATATATAATATATATTATGGGTGCCGGTCATTGCGTGCGGTGCGGTGCGGAATATAATAAATATATATATAATATATATATATATATATATATATATATATATATATATATATATATATATATATATATATATATATATATATATATATATATATATATTATATATATATATATATATATATATATATATATATAGAAAGGGGAATCCAATTTTTATTAATGACCTCTGAATCACTTCATCAGCTCTCCAATCCTATGCCAATTACTCCATACTTTTTATTTATTACTTTCATTTTGACAAACTACTTCACCATTCAGTAGAAAATAACAGAGTGACCTTGCAACAAATAACCTCTGATCATCCTAGAATTTCTAATTTTAGCAAATAAAGCATAATTGTCTTTAGTATTTCAAAAACTGTGGTCATTCTATCCGACATAATCTCTCACATAAATATAATACCCTAGAAAATACACAACTCAAGTTTAGTATGTCGCTCATATTCTTGGCTTCTTTTAAGAGGTTACGAGTTCTGAGGCTTCTTCAAAATCTATTCAAACAACCTCAAGCTCTTTCTTTTTATATTAGTATCATTTGTCCTTTCATAGAATATGTTTATCACATTTGGGGTGGTTCCATTCACAAAACTTTCATTGCCATGGAAAGGTGGAGGTGGTATTTCTCCCTCTTGTCAACTTTTTATCTCTCACTACCTCTCTCCAGTCTCTTTCTAGCATTCGTACTGTGGATTACCTTCATTTTGTTATCTTTATTACAAGTGACACCGCTCTACTGAATCCTCAAGTCGCATACCTCCTCCAGTGAGAAGAACTCTTGCGACACCTCTTTCCAACCAGTTTCATCCATTCTCTGTCCTATTCTCTGACTCATGTCTAACCGGTATTCTTAATCTTTCTTGTGCTCTGTTGGTAAGGTCTCAGACACTTCATTTATCTATTTTCCCAACTTCATTTTACTGCAACACTTTCAAATAAAATAATAATAATTATAATAATAATGTTCAAACCTAACTTGATCTTAAATTTGGCTATCCTCATGATCTCCTACAACTCTAAAGGAATGCAGACGATTTCTGGTCTTTATCCATCAGACAATATATATATATATATATATATATATATATATATATATATATATATATATATATATATATATATATATATATATATATATATTATACTACCTATATCTTTTCACAGGTCAAAAGGTACAGCATAAAAAACTTTCTACCTTCAAAATCCATTTAAAACTCTTGCGATTTTTTTTTTCAAAAAAAGAAAGAAAGAAAAATATTACCGAAAATCTTTGATACATCAAACTTTGAGGATTTCCTCTCCCCCCCCCCCCCTTTTTTTTTTTTTTTTTCCTAATGAGAGATCCGCAAATGTTGAAAACGTTAATTCATTGTTTAAAGTGAAAACACGACGCTTCTTGTATTCAACGAGAGAGAGAAAGAGGAAAAAAAGATAGAAAATTTAGAATAAAAATTAAAAGAGTTTGTTCTTAAGGGATGGTTTTATGTCGGAATGTCAAATGCATCCTAATCTTTTATGATAAATTACTCTTTTTGTACTTACCATGAATATAATTATAAAGCACGAGCGTTTGCAAGCATCATATATCTCTATATATATATATATATATATATATATATATATATATATATAGGTATATATATATATATATATATATAATAATATATATATATATTATATATATAATATATATATAAATATATTTTTTTTTTTTTTTTTTTTTTTTTTTTTTTTTTTTTTTTTTTTTTTTTTTTTTTTTTTTTTTTTTATAAAATTTATAATATTATAATATATATATATTATTTCATAATTAGTTTTGTTTTTTTATAAATAAATAAATAATAAATAAAGATTAATTTCATTAAAAAACAACGTTAGAATATTCGAGAATTAAAATTAAAAAAAAAAAAAAAAAAAAAAAAAAAAAAAAAAAAAAAAAAAAAAAAAAAAAAAAAAAAAAAAAAAAAAAAAAAAAAAAAAAAAAAAAAAAAATATATTAATATTTTAACTGAAAAGAGTTGCTAAATGGAGACGAGTTCTTCTTTATTTATATATTAAATAAAACAAACTAATATACAATTTAATAGCAAAATATAAAAACATAATGCAATGCAGAAATTATAATAAAAAATGAATAATAATATTAATAATAATAATACATAATAATATAATAATAATAATATAATAATAATAATAATAATAATAATCTAATAATAATAATTCATAACAAATAATATATAATAATAATAATAATAATAATATATAATAAATAATAATAATAATAATAATAATAATAATAATAATAATAATAATAATATATATATATAATATAATATAATATAAAATAAATTCAAATATATAATTAATTACTTCCCTTGAACTTAAACCGATAAGCTTTCGTTTTAATTAAGTTTGCTTGTTCTCTTGCTATCCGCCACAGGAATGTTGCCTTCAGGAATAATCATTTGTCTTTAGACTCTCCAGACTCTCTAACATTTCATTCCAGAATTTTACAAAATCTATTTTCCGTGACACTAAATAAAAACCATTTTTCTTAGTATAAAATGTAACAATTTTCTGATTCTTCTTCCTCTCACGTTTTTTTGTTTTTTTTTTGACATTACATGGCAGCTCTAATTTTGATTCTTCTTCTTTATCTCATCTTGTTTCTTCTTGACCTTGTGCCGAATGTTAAATTATTCACTCAGATTTTTACCTTTGATTCTTCTTTAGATGATCTCGGAGCTATCCCTTTTCCATCTTCCTTAGGCTTATTTATACCCAATATAATTTCGTCTGAATATGTTATTTCTGCTCTTTCTGAGCTCAGTGCTAAGAATCTTACAAGTTCTGAAGGTTTCCTCACCTGTGGCTCTTATAATTTGTGCATTTGACGTTGCACCGCACCTTGAAAAGCTGTTTCGTTTCTGCCAATCAGCTTCAACTTTACGTTACTGCCGAAATCGTGTGCTTACTAAACCAGCAACGAAAAGGTGGGTCCCTCTCAACCTTTTAATTATCGTCTATTGCTTGCTTTAACCTATAGTCTTTTCAAAGTTATCGAATTTATATTCAACTGGAAGATTTATAAACAACTAAGTCTTTCAGTTTTATCACTAGTTTGGCTCTGAAGGAAACGCTGTTCTGGTAATATTCTTTTCCCTTTTCTCTGAATCTTGGTCCTCTATTCTTCGGTGTTTCGGTGAATATTTTGAAGTAGTGTTGGACATTTCAAATGCCTTTGACATTGAGTCTGTCAGAAAGTTTGATTTCAAAATTTCTACCTTTTTGTATCTAACTGTAACATTCATTCATTGTGGGCGGACACCATTTATCCACCACTTTATCAATCGTTGTGTTCCTCTGATTTTGTTTGGTTCTAAACTCTCTACTTTTCATTAAGGACCTTCCTGCCACTTCTTCTTCTAACCACTCTCATGCTGTTGATTCCATCCTTCATTTCTCTTTTCAATTTGAAAAATATTCCCTTCCCCCTTCCCCTCATGTAGTCGACGCTAGGATGGTCATGGGAAAATTATTGATTCAATTCGAAGTGTTTTCAATACATAATTCAGTTCATTCATCTCAACTGTTTTCCATCTCACTTAATTTTTTTGCCTTTCCTTTTAATCTTTCTTGAAGGGTTGAATTGTCTCTCATTACAGTTCTTGTATCTTCCTCTCCTACAAAGCTTTTTCATCGTTTCATTGTTTCAGGTGTGGGTATGTTCTCCCTCCTCGGAGGCGTGCTTCAACAGACCATCACATACCTTTTCTTTGAACTGTCTCAGAAAGACATCATTCGTTGAAAATTGGGCTCTAGATGAATTAACACGTTCAACGAGTAACTTTCGAGTAAACATCGGGTCAAGTCTAGTTTAAAATCAACATCAAAAGATTTTCATGATATTAAGCAGCAAAGATACAGATGACCAAATCAGTCAATAAGTCAAGAAAATGATTGAAAAAACTTGAAGACGATAACTCCATAATTTTCCGTCATCAGGATGAATACAAAGAGAACAAACAGTGCTAAACCAAGGTTTTTTAGACACATTTGTAGTAAGAAGAAAAAATTTGAAAATTCTTCTTATTGTCAGTGAGAATCAACTCGGAAGCGAGTTATGAATGTAATATATATATATATATATATTATAATATATATATATATATATATATATATATATATATATATATATATATATATATATATATATTATATATACAATAGGTATAGCGGTGGTATATATATATTTATATGTGGATATATATATATATATATATATATTTTATAAATATATTATATATATATATATATATATATATATATATATATATATATATATATATATATATATATATATATATATATATATATATATATATATATATATATATATATATATTATATATATTAATAATTTATACTCTTATTAATCAACAACTTTTAAGATTTTTCTTTTTTTCTTATCTTTTTAATTTTAAATTGACAACGTTTTAAATTTTAGCCAAAATGTTTATGGCTTCTTTTTGGCTAAAGAAAATCTTTTAACTCACTTAAATCGTTCTTCTCTCCAACGTTTTATCACCTTTATTGTCACAATAATAATAATAATAATAATAATAATAATAATAATAATAATAATGATAATAATAATAATAGTAATGATAATAATATTAATAAATAATAATCATAATAATAATAATAATAATAATAATAATAATAATAATAATAATAATAATAATAATAATATATAATAACAGTAATAATAATAATAATAATAATAATAATAATAATAATAATAATAATAATAATAATAATAATAATATAATAATAATAATAATAATAATAATAATATAAATAATAATAATAATAATAATATAATAATAATAATAATAATAATAATAATAATAATAATAATAATAATAATAATAATAATAATAATAATAATAATAATAATAATAATAATAATATTTCGCAGGTCTGGAATTATTTGTAATATTATGGAACTAATATGTATATTTTTAGATTTAAACAAGGAAAATACTGAAAAATTATTTTACTTTCAAAGAAAAAATAAGAAAATTTTGATTAAAAAATTAATTTACAAATTAGTAAATTATTATTATTATTATTATTATT
>SEYY01007502.1:50000-52500 GCA_009176605.1 Armadillidium nasatum
TGAACAAACTCCTTTCAAAAATAACCAATAGAGTTATTGGTTATATTTTGAACAAACGGACGTCGTAAATGTTGAATTATTTTAGTCATTGATAATTGAATGTTTATAGACTGACTATTTGTTAGATTATTTGCGTATATGCTTTTATTTTTTGTCAGATAAATTATTTGTATTGTCATATATATATATATATATATATATATATATATATATATATATATATATATATATATATATATATATATATATATATATATATATATATATATATATATATATATATATATATATTCAGCTCCCGGTAGACACTACCTGCCTCACAATTTGTTCAGCCTCACTCTCCAGTTTCCCCGATCTGCAAAAACGTTGCTCCTCCTCAGTTCATCCCGGTCAGGGAAGCCATGCTTCCCAAGCATTGCTTGCACCTCATCTTTCCAACTCCTTCTCGGTCTTCTTCCCTCTAGTTCCTACACCTAACACCTCTTCGACACCCTTTGTCAATATTTTTTTCAAGAAACCCTGCCACCTTAGTTGAGCCTTTTCTGTCTTATTTATGATAGGGCATAACCCCGGCCCTTTATCTTATTTTATTGTTTCTCACTCCATCTCTTCTATTCTTTCCCAGCATTGTTCTGAGTGGTCTCATTTAAGTAGCCTGTATCCTACTTCTTGACTTTGAGTCTGTCGTCCAACAATCAGCTCCATACATTAATATCGGTGTCAGAATGATCTCAATAATCATTTTCTTTACCTGTAAAGGTTCCTTTACATTCTTCAGTAGAGTAGAAAACTCCTTCACATTTGCCATATTTGCTTATTCTCTCTGTGATATAGCTATCCACTCCCTCTCTCTCGAATACAATTCCAAGATACTTAACAGATTCAACCTCTTCTATCCTCCTTCCATCGATCTAGTGGAACTGTGCATGAACAAACTCGTGTATAATCTTGACTGCTCTCAACATTCTACCTAATATTATGTAATCTCTTTCCAAACACCTTCACAAATTACTTAGCAAACCGAATCAAAAGCAACATTTTCTCAAAAGCAATATATATATATATATATATATATATATATATATATATATATATATATATATATATATATATATATATATATATATATATATATATATATATATATATATATATATATATATATATATATATATATATATATATATATATATATATATATATATATATATATATATATATATATATATATATATATATATATATATATATATATATATATATATATATATATATATATATATATATATATATATATATATATATATATATAGAACTTTTAACAAATCTTCCATATTTTACTATATTTAAAGCCCTATATATTAATTCTTTCAAGAACTAATTCCTGTCTTTTAAAAATAATTTAGTTAACGTTATAATATTTTTACATGCTTTCTTTTCCTTTTAAGGGGAAATAAATTTAAATTTTAATCGTGATGAAAATAGAATCAAGTTACTGTTCGTCGCATTCCATTTGGGAAAATTATAATATTTACATGCATATTTAAGAATATATATATATATATATATATATATATATATATATATATATATATATATATATATATATATATATATATATATATATATATATATATATATATATATATATATATATATATATATATATATATATATATATATATATATATATATATATATATATATATATATATATATATATATACAGGGATGCTAAAGTAAACATGATGAAAGTATTAAATCTACATGTGTTAATTTGTATTTAAGTATTTAGAGCGCTGCTACATACAAAGAAAGTTTTAATGACAATAGTGAACTATAAAACAATAAAAACAATAGACGGTAATAAATGAAAATGGAAGCAAAGAAATAAACAATGAAAACATTCCCTTATGGAATTATTTTGATTGTATATATATTAGGGATGGAGTGAAGTATCGGTATCGGTATCGGTATCGGCAGTATCGGCATATTTTAGAGTATCGGTATCGGTATCGGCAATTACAGTATCGGTAAAATTTTTGGACAAGACTAAAGTATCGGTATCGGTAGTAGTATCGGCAAGTATCGGCATATTTTTAGGTATCGGTATCGGGGAATTTTTAAGTATCGGTATCGGTATCGGTATCGGTAAAAATTTTGGTATCGCTCCATCCCTAATATATATAATATATATATATATATATATTATATATATATATATATATATATATATATAATATATATATATATATATATATATATATATATATATATATAATATATATATTATATATATATATATATATATATATATATATATATATATATATATATATATATATATATATATATATATATATATATATATATTATATTGAGACAGCTTGAGAAAATTTCGAGGAATGGGTGGGTGAAAGGTCGCAAAATTTGTCATAAATTAGTTTCGAAAGAGCTACTTTTAATTAAGCTCCTTATGTATTCAAAAAAGTTGGGAATT
>SEYY01007502.1:57500-67500 GCA_009176605.1 Armadillidium nasatum
AAATAAATTTTATAAAAATTTGTTTAATTAACCCCAACTTGTGACAAGACCTTTAAACTGAGGAATAACCCGTAGTTGCTGGGGCCTGGTGTATTGGCTGGTAATAGTATTTAAATACTAAATATATGGAAAACTGCAAGGTTAAATATTACCAAATAAAAATACATTTTACGAAATATTTTAAAATATTACACTAATGGAATTAAAATTCTCGTGAATTTATAAAAATGTTAGCCTCTTACGAGTTCTTTATTTATTTCACGGTTTTTACTGGTGACGTTTCTACTAGATGAAGATATATTTTATGATTCAAATTGATTCATATGAATGAGAATCTTCGCTCACCGGTAACGAAGATTGTACGTGTTAAAGTACAGTAACACCACCTTATGAGGTGTTTTTTTTCAAAATGTTGATGTTTCGATGAGAATCTTACAGAAATTTCAATACTTTCATTCTGCAGAACAATTCATTCTTGATGCACTGATATCTGTACCATTTTTGGTCCTCCATATTTGTTTCTTGAAGCTGTAACACTAACACTTTAAACTAGCTGCTTCCGACTTAGAGACAATGTACTATAAAATCAGTCTAGGTGTACTAGCCACGGTGATGTGATTTCTTGAGGATTCTTGTACTGACTACTGTGGAACGTGCTGGAAGGCGCTACATTTCTCTGGGAGCTGACTGGTTGGTTAGCCAGATAACTTGTTCCAAACATGTACTTTTTTGGTTGGTATTTGAAAATTCGAGTATTTTTTTCTTGAGAAATTACCACGATTTACGTGCAGATTTAAACAGCGGGTAAGAACCTACCCAAGTTTTAGTTTAACTCATATCGTTCAGGTAGGTACAAAAGAAGGCTTTAAAATTAGAAACGTTACATAAAACGAATAAAGGGTAAAAAATCTACTCATAATTCGCCCCAAAATCTGAGGGCACCGCAACTGAGGTGGAATACGAGTGATTAATTTACCCAAGAACTTGCCGCTGTAGTATCTGTAGAAAATAGTTCTAACGTCACGTCGCAGGAACAAGATTTCAATAATTAGTGTCAATAACTAAAATTAATAATTTTTGTTATTGAGTCTTCGATGAAACCCTATCCAAAAAAACAAGGAACTGAATCCTATCCAACCCTCCTTAGTGAGAGAACATCAATTCCTTACAAGGGTGGATGAGAAACTTTTTTTTGTTTTTTTTTGTTTTGTTTCTGAGAGCGGACTTCAACTACGAGGTCATATGCCGTCCCTCCAGGCAGACAAAAAACTGCCTTTCAGGCCACCACCAGATCAGAGCAAGCAAACCGCTTGCTCCGAGAGCTGAAGGCGCTCTCTCAGGATGAAAAACTTGTTTATTTGGAATAATTGTGCTAGAGAAGAAAACTTGGTCTGAACAAACCCTCCCCTCCCCAGTTTCTTTGAGGCCACTTTAGTAACCACTGTGATGTGAGGTTGCCAAGACAATGTTGCTTATGTTTATACTAGAAATATTTGTTACTAGAGAGACAATAGATAGGAAATTTGAGAGATGTTCTAGGTAAGAGATATGTAGTTGAGGTTTTAGATAGGAAAGTTTCACAAAGTTGTGGGGACTCAATTCAAAGTTCCTATCCAGATTACAATAAATAGAATCTTAAAATTGTAGGAGAGAAAGAACTCGAAGGAAATGGTGTATTTGTATACAAAAAGAGTAATGGTGTAATACAAGTTAAGGAAGTTTAAGATTTGGTTAGGAAGATCCGAATTATGAAGTTCTATAATCAAGTGTTTCAGATCGTTAAAAAATAATACTGAATAATTTTACCTACTCTCCACCTTCATCAGTATGAAAAGATTTTAACCACTCAATATGGTTTACACTGAAATCCTGTAAATAAAGGATCTTGGTATTTGACTGAGAAGATGTTAGCCTCGTGAAAAGTGATAATAATAAAAAAATATGTTTCGTTTAAGGAACAATTACAGAAGCACAAGATAATGGTAGCAATAGGAAATTATATTTAAGTAAAAAAATACTGAGTTAGGATGACTCAAAATTTTCGAGACTTCTTACAAGAATGTTAATATAGGTACAGACAACGAGCGAAGTACTACTCCACTCTTCATATGGAAATTGTTTGCTTGTTTTTTGAGAGCGGACCTCCCCTACGAGGGCATATGCCATCTTTCCAGGCAGACAAAATAGTGCCCTTCAAGCCATCACGAGTTCAAAGCGAGTGAAACACGTCCACTCACTATGAGATCTCGTGATGCTCCCCCTATAGAAATTGTAATTAAAACAATATATAGTTATCATAGAGAAGGAATCCCTGGATATCTTCTTTCCAGACAAAAGTAAAATGTAGGATGAGAGTCAGGAAGAATCCCTCATCAGAATCGAAATTAGTAAATAAGCTCATGGACATTATAAAAGTTAACATAAAAAAAAACCCTTCCAAGCTGATCACCAATGATTCTACCAAGCCAGCCAAAAGCAATCATTGAACCCAAAAACGGAAACGTACAAATATATAATAATAAACAAAATTAATTTTACTTCAGTGAGTGAGCATTGTAATAATAATAATAATTAATAATAATAATAATAAATAATAATAAGAATTAATAATAATAATAATTAATAATAATAATAATAATAAATAATAATAATAATAATAATAATAATAATAATAATAATAATAATAATAATAATAATAATAATAATAATAATAATAATAATAATAATAATAATAATAATAATAATAATAATAATAATAATAATAATAATACGAAGTCAGATTCCTAAAAATTCTTAAAATCTACTTTGAAATTTTTGCTATAAACAGATTAAGACTAAAATAATACTGTTAGGCTAATTTTAAGCTTCGATTAAATAAAAATAATAAAAATAACAATAATAATACTAATAATAATAATAATAATAATTAATAAAATAATGCAAATATAATGATAACAATTTATTATTATTATTATTATTATTATTATTATTATTATTATTATTATTATTATTATTATTATTATTATTATTATTATTATTATTATTATTATTATTATTATTATTATTATTATTATTATTATTATTATTATTATTATTATTATTATTATTATTATTTTAATAAGTAAGTACCTGCATTTCACCAATGTAATATTTTGAAAACCCAAAAATATGACAATCTTATATTATTTTACAGATCTTTTCTTTTAATTTTTCCTTTTGGTTCTTCTCGAATTAAAAGATGTCTAAATTCACAGACGTTTGAGGCACAATTTTAAACCGTTCCTTTTCATGCCAGATATGTCATGATATGCATGACAGGATTTACAACACACGTGTCATGCATGGATTGTCATTTCTTTAATAAACATTATTATTATTATTATTATTATTATTATTATTATTATTATTATTATTATTATTATTATTATTATTATTATTATTATTATTATTATTATTATTATTATTATTATTATTATTATTATTATTATTATTATTAATTATTATTATTATTATTATTATTATTATTATTATTATTATTATTATTATTATTATTATTATTATTATTATTATTATTATTATTATTATTATTACTATTATTCCATCTAATTTTACGAAAAAAGCTTAATAATAATAATAATAATAATAATAATTATTATTATTATTATTATTATTATTATTATTATTATTATTATTATTATTATTATTATTATTATTATTATTATTATTATTATTATTATTATTATTATTATTATTATTACATTTAATATTACGAAGAAAGCTTAACAAATTATTATTATTACTATTTTTATCATTATTATTATTATTATTAGTATTATTATTTAATACTATTGTTACATTTAATTTTACGAAAAAAGCTTAATAAATTTTTTTTATAAATTTCTTATAACAAAAACAATTAATGCGTTTATAATGAATTTTATCGATGGATTTTTTAACCACAAACGTAGTACATAAGTTAGTGTCAAATCCTTAAAATGAAAAAAAAACAGATTGCAGTTTTTAAATAGATAGGAATCATATATTAATGTCTTAAATTCCTCTTATTTAGCCGAATTTAACAGAAAAAAAACTATATTAATCAGATTTTATACAAATTGTTTCAAATATTTACAGGAATTTTTTTTTTTTTTTAGTGTAGCTGCACACACAAACACAAAAAAAACAAAAAAAAAAACAATGTTTCCACAGCTGTACAGTGTACATGTGAGCTTAAATGATTCATGGACTGTCATATGACGTTCAACATACATGACCAGATTTGGTTTGTTTTCATCATTGTTTTGTTTGAAACATCCAACAGTTTGATCTTTCAAACCTTTTTTTTTTTTTTTTTTTTTTTACAAAACGCCACCACTCACGGGCAGAGCCCTTTTCAAGGAGGGGGCATGAATAATAATTCCTTGCATGAAAGTCTGTCCCACACAGGATCAGACGTCCGGTTAACGTCTATAGTTTAACCGTGTATACAGACGCTTAAATTTTTGGAATCTTTTTTTTTAAAGAAATTTTATGGAATATTTAAGTTTCGAATTTATAAAGGCTACTTCTCACAAAATAAATGTTGTTCGTTTGACAATGCCAGACTTGGCAGGACGAAATATTGGACCTAAACATTTTCCAGTGTTATGATACCTCAGAGTTATTATTATTATCGTTTCTTTATTTTTAAATTCTTACAAACAAAAAAAGAAACTTAGTCTAAATAGAAATAGTAATTTCCAACATTTTGTTTTCGATACAATTTTTTTTTTTTTTTTAAATTTTTAACTTTTTTTTTTTTTTTTTTTTTTTTTTTTTTTTTTTTTTTTTTTTTTTTTTTTATTTTATTATTTATTATTTTTAATAATAATAATAATAATAATAATAATAATAATAATAATAATAATAATAATAATAATAATAATAATAATAATAATAATAATAATAATAATTCTCAAGGCTTGATTCATGAAATTTTAGAGTAGGTCCTACAATACTAAAATAATAATAATATAATAATAAAATAATAATAAAATATAATAATAATAATAATAATAATAATAATAATAATAAAGGTGTCCATTTCTCTGTAAAGGGGCTGTTATGAGGAAACAGTAATTTCTTTTGAGTCACAATGTTCAATACATTATAAATTTTAATTTATTTAATGAAAATGTTGGTATGATACTAATGAAATAACAATTATAATAATAAAATAATTATTTTCATACTACTACTACTACTGCTATTTATAATACAAATAATAATAACAATAACATTACACTAATTTTTAAATAGAAGACAAGGTAACAGATTTCCTTTATAATAAGTAGAACACCAACGAGTCTCAAGCTCTAAGCTGAGACCAGAGACCGGAGACCAGAGACCAGAGACCAGAGACCAGAGATAACTTCATGCCAACTTTCCGGAGTTATTATTATTATTATTATTATTATTATTATTATTATTATTATTATTATTATTATTATTACTTTATTATTATTATTATTATTGTTATTTTCTTCTTGAATGTGCACAATCTTGGTCAGTTTCTGATAAACTGGACAAAAAATAGATGGGGTTTCATACAGAAAGTAGCTATTGTACGGTGCATCTGTTATTAAATAATCGATAAATTTATAGTGCCATCTTTTGCATATAGGCCTATAAGAGAGAAATACAAAAAATTGAATTCATCGATCCACTTATATACAAATCCTACGCTGCGAACACTGCCCCCATATTTCGTTGAGAGTCTAAGATCATTTTCAGTCTCTGACACCCTCGGCCTACAGAAATCGGATCACTAGTCTTCGTTCTTCTTTGTAGCACGCTTCTAACGACGCGGTCATGTTCACGCTGTACCACGAACGAGAACATTGGAACGATCAGAGTCAAATCTGAATCACGTTATCTCAGGACAACCACTTTTTAACGTGCGAGCGCTTAACGCAGTGTAGTCACCTCATATGGCCACCTTGAAGAGAATTATGACTGAAGTAAGGAAAATTTCTGACTTCCCCCTTGTATATATATATATATATATATATATATATATATATATATATATATATATATATATATTATATATATATATATATATATTATATATATATATATATATATATATATATATATATATATATATATATATATATATATATATATATATATATATATATATATATATATATATATATATATATATATATATATATATATATATATATATATATATATATATATATATATATATATATATATATATATATATATATATATATATATATATATATATATATATATATATATATATATATATATATATATATATATATATATATATATATATATATATATATATATATATATATATATATAGGGATATTTACCCACTGTGAAACGTGTAAATAACAAAACAAGTAAGGTAATCTCAAAAGGTTAGAGATTACGATAAGAGATAAACACGCAAATAAAATTAAGCAAAGAAAGATTAACGTAAATGTCAGTCAAGATTTAAGAATTATATTTATTTCCCCTTGAAGTTTATTTTTATTGAATATATATATATATATATATATATATATATATATATATATATTATATATATATATATATATATATATATATATATATATATATATATATATATATATATATATATATATATATATATATATATATATATATATATATATATATATATATATATATATATATATATATATAACCAGTTTTTCCCTCTTCCCAAGTACAATTGCAGGAATTTTTTCCTGCAGTTGACAAAACCTGCAGCATGCAGGATATATATATATATATATATATATATATATATATATATATATATATATATATATATATATATATATATATATATATATATATATATATATATATATATATATATATATATATATTATATATATATATATATATATATATATATATATATATATATATATATATATATATATATATATATATATATATATATATATATATATATATATATATATATATATATATAATCTCGAAAAGGTGGAGTCTAGGGCTTTTCCTTTCATAAACTCTTTTGCTCTTACTAACTCTCTCCAGTCTCTTTCTTCCCGTCGAATTGTTGCGTTATTTTCTCTATACTATCGCAATTACAACGGGCATTGCTCTTCTGACCTCTCACGCCTCATACCTCCTCCATTGAGAAGGGCTCGTGCTACATGTCTTTCTACACAGTCTCATCCTTTCTCTGTCCAACTCTTCAACCCCAGACTTAACCTCTATACTCAGTCTTACATGTACTCTACTGGGAAGTCTGGAACACACTCCCTTTATCTGTTTTCCCAACTTCCTTTGACTTGCACACTTTTAAACGCCGTGATCGGGTCACGTCGGCCATTAGCGATGAGATTCAGAATGTTCCCCAACTCTGGTGGAATTTGGTAGACCTCCGGCCTTTGCCCACCAGAGGAGACATAATATATATATATATATAATATATATAATATATATATATATATATATATATATATATATATATATATATATATATATATATATATATATATATATATATATTTTATTTGTTTAGTAAGAGAAATAATGCATATATAGCTAACAAATTTTCGTGGCCTACCATGGGAAATTTTTTAGCAAATCACAAGTAAAATAACAATTATTTAAAATAAATTATTATAATAATAAAAAAACTAAACCCATTATATATATATACTTAAAACAATAACTAACACTCAGATATAACTCATCTACCACTCCTTGTACACAAGAAGCCTTCCATCAAGTTCTCCAAGGGGAAATTTATAGAACTTGGACTTAGCACAGAAGAAAATTGTTTTAAATGTAAATGGTAATGTAGGCTTTACTTGAGGCTACTTTCTTATTTATGAGGTATTTTGAATACTTGAAAACGAGATATTATTAGAGAGACAAAAATTCTTCCTGTCCTTTCTTTTAAAAGGATAAAAGTATTAGAAGTATGTTCGATTATTAAGTACAAGAAGAACATGTATATATAGACATGAATTTATTTTTCATCTTCTTTTCACGTGAACAGACATTATATTGCTTTCAACATTTATCTGAAAACTTTACTGTTATATATTGTGATTATGGATGTATGTGACATCCGAATCCACATCCGCAGATCATCATTTTGCAATACCTTGCATCCTCATTCGCAATTATTAAATGCGGATGTTGCGGATGTATAAAATTTTGAAAGTTATTAATTTTTTGTCTAATGTTTGATTAATTTTGGGATAGCGTGAATAAGAAAATAATTATTTTTGATATATATAATATATATATATATATATATATATATATATATATATATATATATATATATATATATATATATATATATATATATATATATATATATATATATATATATATATATAATATATATATATATATATATATATATATATATATATATATATATATATATATATATATATATATATATATTATATATATATATATATATATATATATATATAGCGTCGCCCTCGTTGCACAAAGGGCGCTCTGCTTTCCCACGAATTTTGTGTGGATGCTGCAAACCTAAGGCTTGCCCGTTGCGGTTCCTCCTTCTTTCCAGCCACATCTGTTCTGTGGAACTCTCTACCATCATCTATTTTCCCTCCTGTATTTAATCTTCCTCTCCTCAAAGCTTCCGTCTGTGCCCACCTGAGGAATGTGCGTTAGGTTCGGGTCTGAGTGAGTTCTCTTGCTCTTCTCTATTTGTATATACCCCCTCCTTGAAAAAGGCTTTGCCTGTGGTGGTGTTGTATATATATATATATATATATATATATATATATATATATATATATATATATATATATATATATATATATATATATATATATATATATATATATATATATATATATATATATATTATTATATATTTTAATGTTAGTTTGAGGTTTCGGGACAGCTAGGCCCATTTTCAGCAATAATTAATCTGAACATAATATATATTATGTTCACTATTTTTCATTTTATTTTATTTAACATTTATATCATAACTAATAACTATATGTCTATTTTCTGCTCACAGATTAATTATTGCTGAAAATGAGCCTAGCTGTCCGAAACGTCAAACGAAAATTAAATTTGTTACCTTTAAATAGTAACAATATACTCTGTTTTTGTTATATTATATATATATATATATATATATATATATAATATATATATATATATATATATATATATATATATATTATATATATATATATATATATATATATATATATATATATATATATATATATATATATATATATATATATATATATATATATATAATATATATATATATATATATATATATATATATATATATATATATATATATATATATATATATATATATATATATATATATATATATATATATATATATATATATATATATATATATATATATATATATATATATATATATATATATATATATATATATATATATATATATATATATATATATATATATATATATATATATATATATATATCCATTCTTTCCTATTCTTAATACCTCTGATGGTTCTGTTGCTAACCCTCCAATTGAAAAGGCTAATCCCTTCGTCTCCTTGTTCTCCTCTACTTCAACCCTGAACGACTCCAGCAATCCTCCTCCTACTTCTTCTCCTCCCAAATGTCCCATTCCTTTACTTATGATTACATTTGATCAGGTGCATCGGATTCTGAAATTTATGAACGTTAGGAAGGCAAGCGACCAGGATGACATTCCTCACTGAGTTTTAGGGAGTGTGCTTCTGAGCTGGCTCCGTCCCTTGTTCAACTTTTCTCTCTATGCCTCAATACTAGTACTTTCCCTCCGTGTTGGAAGCGCCCATTAGTCCAACCTATTCCGAAGAAAATAAGCTGCTCTGATCCTTCTAACTATCTCTCCATAGCTCTCAACTTGTATTCTGTCTAATATCTTTGAAGCCTTTCTCAACTCTCA
>SEYY01007503.1:0-2500 GCA_009176605.1 Armadillidium nasatum
ATATATATTATATTATATATATATAATATATATATATATATATATATATATATATATATATATTATATATATATATATATATATATATATATATATATATATTAGATATATATATAGAGCTCATCTTCAGAATTTATTAAAATTAATTTATTTTATTTTCTTTTACTGTAAATGTATTTTATTTTAATTGATTTAATAATTTGAATATTACTTTAAATATTATTTGAAAACTACTTTTTAATTAGCGACTATGATTCTCAGAGTCATTTTTCGGTTTAGTGAATTTTGAAAGAAGCCGGATGGAACCAATATAGAATATACACGTTAATAAGATAATTATAATAAGTTTGGTACTTGTTTTTGTGCTTTAATATCTAAGTGGTTTAATAATTAAAATATCTGATATATAATATTTTTCTGATATATTAAAAAAAGTTGTTAAATATTTATCAGCGAAACTTTGTGATAACATTATAATTCTTATGTGCCAAATGATTATAACGGAAGACTAAATCGTGATCTAGTTCACTTCAAGATAAAACAAAAAAAGACCGTACAAATCCATCATATATATATATATATATATATATATATATATATATATATATATATATATATATATATATATATATATATATATATATATATATATATATATATATATATATATTATATATATATTATATATATATATATATATATATATATATATATATTATATATATATATATATATATATATATATTATATATATATATATATCTACCTGAAAGCCGGCGATTCCACTGATCTAAAAGGTAGTAAGTCAGCAGCTATCCATTTGGTTAATGCCTTATCAATTTCCTCGCGACTTTTTTCAGGCAGTTGTTCTGTACTTCTCTTTTTTCTTTTTAAAGACTGCTTAGATTGCAAAAAATTTTCAATCGAAGGGGGACCTTTTCCTTTTTTAGATTCAATATTCTTAAAAATATCAGGATGGCATCTAGACAGGTGTCTCCGCATATTAAATGGCTTTGGTAATAACTTTAGTTGGCAAATTTTGCACTTCTTTTTACCCGCAGAAATGTTTTGTTCAAAGCATGAATCAAGATCCTTAAATTTTATGGTACATGAAAGACTTCTTGATTGTCCAGTTTCTATTTGTGGATTTGTTTCGGCAGATACAGATTGAATCACTTCGAAATCATCAGACGTCTCACTTGGTATATCAGTATATGTGCTCATAATGCTTAAAAAATAATGGTACAGAAAAATTTATAGAAATATTAATTAAGCTGAAATAAAATATATATATATATATATATATATATATATATATATATATATATATATATATATATATATATATATATATATATATATATATATATATATATATATATATATATATATGCAAAGTGTAATTCAAAGAGATATCTCATGTGTTATTACTTTATATGCACGTAAAACACACACAGCTGAAATAAAATGTGAAATTTTTATACGAGAAGGTCCCTTCAGATGGAACAAGGGAGGATGGGCAGAACCTTCCGATACGTATATAAATTCAAGAAACAACTGGCGGAAAAAGGCCGCTCCGCCACTTTTAAAGGGGAAAAAAATGCCAAGTACCCACCTTTGACGTGCCAGATTGAATAATTATAATTAATCAAATCGAATTTTAATTAATTAGAGATTAATATGAAAAAAAAACTACTTAAGAAAACAAACCAAATGATGTGAAGAAAATGGTGTGAAAATACATAGAAACACCGTTATTTGTTTTACAAATTTTCACTTTTAGTGAAAAGTTATTTATCAATGTTTTGGAAACAAAAATGACGGGAAGCTATGTGGCAAAAATATTACGTAATATTAATTAAAGATTGCATAACATTACGTAATGTTAATTAAAAATTACATAATTTAATTAATTAATTAACTAATTAAAAAATTAATAGGTAAGTATAATAAGTTGTTCTATGCTATACAAAGAGTCAACTGTACAAATTTTACCAAAATCGGATCTGCAGATACAGAGATATAGAACATAAGCCAAAAAAAATATATTTAATTGAATTATTAATTAATTAATTGAAATTTTGCAAAATTAAAAATAATAAGGTGATGTCGGTCATACAGAAAATCTACAGTACAACTTTCGTGATATTCAGAACAGAACATTTAAAGAAATTGAAGCATTTTAAAAATGTAAGCCAATGGAATTAATTAAGCTAATTATTAATTACTAATTGAAGGATCAGGTTTAAAATACAGACTTGGGATTTGTTCAAAGACTCAAGAACCTGAGAAAACATGAAATAGGATGGTGGGAAAATTCTAAAGTTGAATAATTTGTCCTTAAAAACAAATAGGTAAATTTGGTAGGCTAATCAAGGGTGCATATATATATATATATATATATATATATATAATATATATATATATATATATATATATATATATATATATATATATATATATATATATATATATATATATATATATATATATATATATA
>SEYY01007504.1:0-25129 GCA_009176605.1 Armadillidium nasatum
TTATATTGAAGCGCGAGCTATTTAAAATTATTTCGTAGCCGTTCGTTATCCACGAAACTTCGCTCAATAGTTACTTTAACTTAAGGTGTAAATTTTGCCGCATGAATTTTATAATATTTTATTATTGAAATAATAATGACTTTTGGTATATTTATTATTATTAGGTTCAACATTTTACATGAAAATCAACCCTCTTACCTTCAAATAAATCCCCCCTCCAGTCCCCCAAGCACTAACCCAAAGTAAATGGCCAAATACCCTGAACAATACCAAGAGAACCAGAAGGTTTTGAATAGACTATTTTTCAGATGACTTTCTTGAAGATCAATTTTCAATAATAAAATATTGACCACCCTTAAGCTATAAAATAGTCTTAAGGTATACTTATCTTTAAATTCGTAGTTTAGTTTTATAATCAATTTACAATCAATAATATCATAAAATTCACTTGCCAGAATTTATTAAAACCGACAATTTTAGTTTGTGAAATAAGTTTATCACTTTTATAGTAGTATCTTAACATAAATTATTACAACAGTAATTAAACAAACTGTATTTAACAGCAACTGTTTTAATAACTTCTTTTAACACTGCACTTTTAACAATAGTTTTAATGACTTCATAATTTAATATAAGTACATAAGTTTTAACAAAATAGTTTTCATTAAATATGACCACAGTAATTTAACATAACTTTATGAATACTGATTTCATACTGTACTGTTTTTATACTAACTATATACTAATTCGTCATTTAATTCTTTTTATTATTTTTAATTTGTGCGCATCGCTTGACACGCACATCACGTGGGCTAATATTTAAGCTATTTTAAACGATACAATTTTGTAACTATGTTTTTTAACAATAAAAATTTTATATTTTTAACACACACAAAAATGTAAATTAATATGTAAATTTTATTAATTTTAACTTTTAATTATTTAATAATTTTTATAATATATATATATATATATATATATATATATATATATATATATATATATATATATATATATATATATATATATATGGTTATAGAAATAAATAGGCTACTATATACAAGCCTAGGCTAGGATTGGATACCTAAATTCGTACCAAATAACTAAGGCACTACTAAAAAATAATAATAATAATAAAAAAATATATATATAAATAAATAAATAAATAAATATATTAATAAATAAATAACAAAATTCTACGATGCCTTCAAGGAAAAATAAAACTAGGCCTAACAACATATTAGATCCTTCCACCATAGTATAAGCATTACTTAGTAGAATTAACAAATGTTATAATTTTCTGATTGAGTGATGCAATTTTTATGAATGCCTATTTTTTATTTTTTTTTAACAAAACACCCTCATGAAGCAAATTGTATTTCTTTTAATCATTAAAAATCTAATTAAATCTTTTTTGTAGAAACAACGTGTTTAATAATGCTTATTATTAAAATAATTTTTTTTATATTTTTTTACGTCATTAGATATCAACACCCCAATAAGAAATAGTTTATGTTTTCCTGACCAATCATGAATCCGGCTTTCTTTGTAATTTAAACAAAAATAAAAATGGCAAATAAAGCGTTGCCAAATTTCCAAATTTAATAACTTTGTACCAGATTATGTTTCGTATTTTCCATTTTCGATATATATATATATATATATATATATATATATATATATATATATATATATATATATATATATATATATATATATATATATATATTTTATATTTTATTGGCTTTTAATTGATAAATCATGTTGATTTTTTTATTAATAAAAATAAAAATTATTAATTTATTTATTTATTATTAAAAATATATATATATATATATATATATATATATATATATATATATATATATATATATATATATATATATATATATATATATATAATATAGTAAAATAGGCACCATGTTTTATGACGTCACTTAAACGTCATATGTAGCAGCGTGGGTTTTCAAACTCTTTGTTTGAAATTAGGCGGAGCTAAGACTACAAAACTTTTCAAGGTCACAAAAATCTGCAAATAAATTCCCTATATCTTTATAATACTAAGTAAATACTTATACTATGCTTCCACCTCTGGAATTTCAGTACATCCAGTAGAAGTGGATACTGAAGAATCTACAAATAGAACTAATAACCGAGGCACAGAAAGCAAACTTCAGAACAAAGTGCTTCCAGTGAAAGTTCATCTTCCAGAAGTCGGTCACCTGAATATGAAAGATATAGGAAAACTCTTACGATTCAAGATTTACCACGATTCGACAAAAGAGACATCAATAAGTGGTTACAAAAATTAGAATGGTTATTCCAGCTTTATTTTGTGAATAAGCCTATCGAGAGAATTCAACTTAAGGGACCCTTGTTACCTTCGGTCATTATTTCCCAAATTCAACCTCCTATAACTGAAAGTACTTATGAGGAATTGAAAAAAGTTTTGAGGTCTACCTATGCACCTTCTGCCAGGGAGAGAGTTGAGGACTTATTTCAACAGAAATTGAAACCTGGTGAAAAACCATCTGAATATTTAAATAGAATAAGGCTTTCACTTGGAGACTCAGCTTTTGAAGTTATGATATAAAATAATGAAACAGTCGCAAAAGAAATGTTCCTGAAGACGTTGCACCAGTGCTCGAAGTATTAACCGGAGATCTCTCAATTTACAAAATGGCCAAAGCTGCTGACGAATATATGAGTAGCCGAAGCAGAATTGCATCAGACCATTATCGCAATGATTCTGTCAATGCCATTGGCACTTTTTCTAAAAGTACATCACGAGAACTCACACCACCACCTTCCAAATCCTTCCTCGTTCGTGAATTGGCATAAATAAACACTCAAATTGCCGAGTTATTTAAAAAAGTAGAAGAGCTATCAACACAGGTACATAAGCTGGATATGAGGATGACGCGACTTGAAAGAGGCCACTCAGATAGAGGCAGGTCACCTTAAAGGTTTAGACTGGAGGGTGCTCTATGCTATTACCATTATAAATTTCGAGAAAAAGCAACAAGATGCCAAGGAGGTAGCTGTCGATGGGCACCAATGCAGGACCAACTTCCCACTTCAGGACCATTTCCTTCAACCACTCCAGGAAACGAATCGTAGGGGCGAATGTCAGCCCCTCAAAAAGAAAATTAAAAGTGCAGTTTAATAACAATATGCAGTGTATAATAGTTAGTGATAAAAGTGCATATATTAAATATGAAAAATTAAGAAAGGAAGAAGGTAAAAGCTACCCCCTTATAAATGATGTTAATACAATTGCAAATAATAATACTACTTCATTGCTACTTATATAAATAATATAAAGTATAACAATGCTCAACTTCATGGGAATGCGATTACTACTGCTGATTTAGAACCATTTGTTTTAAACGAACTTGAGCATTGTTCTCAGTATAATAGTTTTAAAGATAAAAATCTTCATATCAACATGGTGAAAAGCCAGTCTTTGAGCAAGAGCCATCAGCTCTTAGCAAATATACTGCAATGCCAGTTGAAAATTGCAAATTTTTATAAGGGTACGACTCCAAAAATTATGAATGTGTTAAATATTTCTAAAACAGATTTAAAACTAAACAGTCTCTACCGTATTTTCGATGCAACAGATTTAAAACTAAACAGTCTCTACCGTATTTTCGATGCTAACTCTAAGGAGTTAAATATAATAGACTCTGGAAGCACATTTTCTATATTTAAGGCTTCTGCAGAAGATAGGAAAGAACCTATTGGTTTTCTTACTGCTGCTAATGGAACTAAAATAAACATATATGATATTAAAAAAAAAACTGTAAATTTTTTATTGCATAGAGATTATGAGCATACTTTTTTAATTTGTGATGTACTTTGTAATATTTTAGGGCTTGCTTTTTTTCAAAAGTTTAATTTTTTATTAGATTTTAGTAATCATAAGATTATTGATGCCCAGACCGGGAGCTCTTGTGATGTAATTGTAGGAAATGATGTGGAGTTTGTGCCCCTAAAATGAATTGATCATTTTGTTAATGCTACCCTCTCTCCCAAATTACATTCCACGCCTTCTATTTACTCTAATCTATTATTTAATTTTAAGGTATAATTTACTGATATATATTTAAATGACAGCACAGAATTATGCAATGCTGGTAGTACAATGGTAAATGAAAATAAATTTAAAGATAAAAATAATGGTGGGGGTAGCAATTTAAACAATTCTTCCTGTAGGTATAATAATGGTAATAAATTTAAAAATAATGGTAAATATAGAAGTGATATAAATAATAGTGATAACAGTGATTATAAAAATAAAGTGTTAAAATTTCCCCTCACAACTGCAGAGTATGATCCCTAAAAGAGTTAGTCCCCTATAAATTTAATGTAAGAGGACCCCCAATAATATCAAAAGCAGAAGAATTTCTACAAGTCTATACGACAAAGCTAAAGTGGAGATAGGCAGGTTAGTTAATGCTGGGGTCTTATCTCCTTCACATTCACCATGGGGTTTTCCAATCTCTGTTCTGCCAAAACCTTCAGGTTGAGTCCGCATTGTAGCTGACCTGAGGCTTCTTAATAGAGAGCAGTTTGTGACAATTTGTAGTCTACCAAATTTAGGGGACTTTTCAAATATACTCTCTGGTGCTAAAGTGTTTTCTGTCCTTGATCTTAAGAAAGACTTCTATAATTTGAAAGTTCACCCAGATTGTAGAAAGTTTTTAACAATTAATACTCCATATGGAAGTTTTTCTTAAAACAGTATTGTGGAAGGTTTCCATTCTGGTCCCACAAGTTTCACTAAATATATCTCTTTAATTCTTTCTTGTAACCCAAATATTTTCATATATATTGATAATTTTCTAATTGCTACTCCAACTCATGAAGAGCATCTAAAAGTCTTAGAAATGGTATTTGATAGCCTAAACTATTTTAATTTAAAACTAAGTGCTGATAAGTGCTAAATTGGAAAACCAAAGGTTACATATCTTGGTTTTGATGTGTCAGAAGGTTATATGCTTCCTAGTGAAGATAAAAGTCTTTCTATATTAAACATTCAAAACCTAAGACTATTAAAGATCTACGTTCTTTCTTAAGAAGTATAAACTATTTCCGATCTTCACTTCCTGGAATTTCTAATATTATTTCTCTTCTTTCATTTTTAAAAGGCTATCCATACTCACAATGTAGAGTAAAATGGAATCTTGAGGCTGAAGAAGCATTCAATCTAGCAAAACTGACTCTGAAAAATGCTATATTACATCCCAACGACTTTCTTTTGATGTACCATAAAGAGCAAAAACTCTTGCAGATATTTTGAATGCAGTTGGTGAGAATATGATAAAAAAAAGAAATCTTAAAAAACTAAGATGACTTTTGAAAAGAAGTTACCAGGCTTATCAGAATAGTATTGGAATTTTACTACCTGAAAGAACATTTTACTATTTTAATTTTAAAATTCTTGAGTCTCATATGTGATAACAATAAAAATTACAGTTAGTAGAATTTCAGATGCAATATTGAATGTGTAAATGCAGTTTTATTGCTTACTTTACTTCCGACAGATGTGGTTAATTTACTGCTGTTATAGTTTAAACACTTCAGCCATAGTTTTTAGTGCCACAGTTTAGTAAAAAATTGGAAACTACTAGTGGTGTAACAGGATCCTGATCCAACTGGATGTTAGACATTTCGGTAACTGTGGCTGAATAATTTTCAAGGGTCAGCCTCCATTGACAATTTATTTTTTCTTACAAGTTTGATTACTTTCATTTTATATAGAATAATCCATTTATTTATTAACTTTTTAAATATTTAGTTTATAGTTTTCTTTTACTGTAGGAAATGATTATCACTGGTCAAGAGTGATTTTGTTATGTGTACAATTTCTGCAGATTCTTATGTATTTTAATGTGTTAATTTCTAAAAGGAAATAAATTTTTTTTTTTTTTTTATCAAGTGTTTTTTTTTTCTAATTTAAAATTTCTTTCCTTCATATTTAGTTATAGTTGGCGTCAGAATATAGGTGCCTGTAGACGTGACAAGAAAGTTCTAGTAGCAATATCTACGTAGTAGTTAGAATAGAATTTTACAGAAACACTGAACCTTCAGACGCATGTTTACCAAGCCTATAAATTAAAGTCATATGTGTTAGCATTGAATTAATGTTAATGAAATGAGTTAGTGTGTATGATTGGTTTGTTACATTTTCAGTCCACCTCAAGAGGAGTCGCCCATGTAACATTATAATTTTGCATTTTGTAAGGTGAAAAATTGCCCCACAACTGTGTAAATAACCAAAACAGTTTCTTTTATATAATTGGTACTTTAACTTTCAAAGCACACATGTGAAATATATATATATAATATATATATATATATATATATATATATATATATATATATATATATATATATATATATATATATATATATATATATATATATATATATATATATATATATATATATATATATATATATATATATATATATATATAGCGAAGTGTGGCCACTCCAGCGTGGGGTGGTCAGGGTATAATATATATATATATATATATATATATATATATATATATATATATATATATATATATATATATATATATATATATATATATATATATATATATTATGTGTATGGAAGATGAAAAATTATTAGCAGAGCATAAGAGAGTGTATGAAAAGGCACTAGGGTAGGAATAAAAGTTGGAGGATGATTCTTTGCATGTGTCATAGGTGAAGTATGGAAATGCCATCACAAAGCGACAAGTACTTTCTGAGACTTCCAAGTTGTTTGACCCGCTTGGGTTCTCCCTACCTGTGAGCATAAGAGGAAAGTTATTAAAAGCAGCTTGGTCTACCCATAAAGAATGAGATGAAAAATTACTGGTGGAGATAATATCTGAATGGGAAAAATTAAAATCAGATTTATACAATTAAGAGGGATACCTTTTCCAAGGCATGCACTATATGAGAATAATTCTTATTGGATTGAATATATATATTGTGATAGTAGTTTATTATGTTATGGGTTTGTAGCCTATATTACTTACTAGTCATGCAAATAGTAATGTCTTGTTTGCTAAGTTCAAAGTAACTCAAGTCAACCCCATGAGAACATAAAATATTTCTACTCTTTGAGTTGCTTGGTGTGAATTTGGCTCTTAAATGTATTATAACTATTCTAGATTCATATTCTAAAATAATTTTTGAATGCATAAACATAAGTATTGATTCTCAGGTAGTGTTAAACTGGTTGCTCATTGGTGATCCCTTACGTTAAGGGTAAATATGTGAATAACAGATGTTCATTCAAATATAAATAAAATTAAGGCTAAATATAATTTAATGTTGTATTTTCATTATATAAAAACAGATCAAAATCCTGCAGATCTGTTAACCAGAGGTGTATCATGTAAATTTTTTTTGCAAAATCGTGAGTTACGGTTGCATGGACCCTTATGGTTAAGTAAAGACCTTAAAAATTGGCCAAAATATCCATTGTTGTCATTAGCTCCTGAATTTGGCAGTTATTTCCCTGCTAGTCATAATTATCATGCTATTAATGATGAAAACAATAAATTCATAAAGCCTAAGGTTAATTATAATATAAGCAATGGTAATAATGAATTCTTGAGTTTTAATAATGTGCATAGTAATAATCATTTTAATCATGAAGAAATTGTCAATATTCATAACTATTCTAGTTTTGATAAAGTCATGAGTGTAACAAAATATTTATTTGTTCTATTTAGTATTGTAAGAAAAGAAAATCCATATAAAATGGCTTTGAAATATAGGGTTAAAACTTAAAAGTGTACAAAATTATTGCTGTACTACAGAAATTGTTGCGAATTTTGTCAACTCAAAACCAGGTTTGGTTTTAACTCATGAAAATGCAAATGAATGACAGAAGTTTTCCCCCTTTTTTTGTGATTGGGGGGCTCGATCAAAATCAAAATTTATATGCATCTATGTTAGTAGCATAGTTTTAATCATTAAAATTTATTTTAGAGCCTATTTTTTCTATCACTTATCTTACTAAAATGTTGACAATTTTTATCATAATTTTCCTTTCTTTTGGTTATAATTTTTTATAACATCATTTGGTACAATTTTTAATAACAAATTCATTATCTACACATTATTACCTTTCGTTTGGTATATAATAACCCCTAATTCAGAAGTATATATATATATATATATATATATATATATATATATATATATATATATATATATATATATATATATATATATATATATATATATATATATATATATACCCACTGAGAGTTTCCTTAATTTGCATACCACTAACTAAATTTAAATTTTTCGGTATTAAAAATGAGTTTTTTCGTTTTCTTTATTATGCTATCTTGTTCTTGAAGCATTGATATATTTCAGATCCAATGAATTAGTCATTTCAATTAGTCAATTATCTTAATTATCATAATTAAAAAGGTAGGCCTTTTTTCCATATAAAAACCCTTATATTTCAAAAACTACTTCTCCTATTGAGTTGAAACTTGTAAAATTTACTTAATGTATCTTCTAGGTCATGCCGAGTATTAAAACCATTTAGTAATCTTATTATTTATTTAGATATAAAATTAACTAAATATTAACTGCAGAATTACATAAAAAATGGCGTTTGATTGTCACGTGACTAGTTGCCACCTTTCACTTCCCTTTATTTTAAGCGAATTTTTTCTTAATTTATATATAATTTATGTTTTATTTTTTTTATATCTTTCAATTTGTTTTAATTTATCAAAAATTATATAATAATTTCAAATCTCTTAAAAATCTAATTAATTTTCTCAACGGGAACATAATTGAAAACTTTTCAGTTAACAGTCAAATTTCTTAATCTTTTATAAAAACGTTTTTATTCGTTTTGGATAATTCTAGAACGAACTTCAACGCTTGAATTTGCCTTTATATATATTGCAAGCGGGAGCCTTGAGTCACACATTGTCTAGATCTCACGCAGTGAACTACTGTTTAGTGCTGTTCTAAAATTACTTCATTTTTTTATTATTTTATGAGTTATTTCATAAATTGTTTCAATTAAAACATAATATAATTAATTGTCATTGAATTTTCTATTGATAATTCTTCTCAAAATCAAATTTAATTATTGATTAATGATTTTTGATAATAGTAAAATCTGTTTAAATTTCGGATCTTCGTTGGCTTACGTCAAGATAAAGATCTTCATCTTCATTGTCAGTCAAAGAGGCTATTTCACTCTGGAATTTTTCAACGATTCCGGACTAACTTAAGTATTCTGTATCATATATATATATATATATATATATATATATATATATATATATATATATATATATATATATATATATATATATATATAGTCTCCTCCGGTGGGCAAAGGCCAGAGGCCTACCATTTTCCACCAGAGTTGGGAAAGATCTATTATATGGTCGATGGTGGCCGATGTCCAGACACACGGCGTTTGAAAGTATGCAAGTAAAGGAAGCTGGGAAAACAGATAAGGGAGTGTGTTCCAGACTTTACCAGTAGAGTATATGTAAGATTAGCATAGCGGTTAAGTCTGGGGTCGGAGAGTTGGACAGAGAAAGGATTGAATATGTAGAAAGGCGTGTCGCACGAGCTTTCTCATGGAGGAGGTATGCAACGAGAGAGTTCAGAAGAGCAGTGTCTGTTGTAATAGCGATAGTAAAGAGAGTGACGCAACAATTCGACGGGCAGAAAGAGATTGAAGAGAGTTAGTAGGAGCAGGAGAGTTGATGAGACGATATATATATATATATATATATATATATATATATATATATATATATATATATATATATATATATATATATATATATATATATATATATATATATATATATATATATATATATATATATATATATATATATTATATTATTGCAAATTTTCTTTTATTTATTTTATATAGTATTTGCATTTTTGCATTTAAATTTCATTCTAATGTCTAGATAAATTTTAAAAATTTTCTAGAGTCATTCTAATTTCTAGAGAAATCTTCATTTTTCTAGAATCATTCCACTTTCTAGATAAATTTTCATTTTTCTAGAATCAACCAAAATTCCTAGAAAGGTTTCTAGGTTCTAAACCAAATTTGATATTTCTAGATAAAATTCTTAATTCTAGAATCATTTAAATTCCTGGAACAGGTTCCAGGTTCTAAATAAAATCTAAAGTTGCTAGATAAATTTTTAATTTCTAGAATTTAATTATTTCTAGATAACATTTTTTGTTTATCGATTTGAGTTCTATATGTCTAATTATACTTCATTAATATTGAAATTTGATTAAAGTAACAATAATCAGTTGCATTATATTTCATTAGTATCGGTGTCTAATAGTAATCGGTGTCGGTTTATCGGTATAATCGGTTTACTATAAAACTTATAATTGTGACTGGTCAAAATTGATTTGTTTCTATATTATAATAAATTTAATTATTATAATTTCTATAAACGTGATTTGAAATTGTGTATCTGGCACTGATCGCTGGTCAAAAGTGACTTCAAAACAACAAATTGTTGTTTGTCCGTAGTACCAACATAAAAATTACTCATCATTTTAATTATAAATACAGTACACATTCTTCAAATCACTATAATAATTCTTCTTTAACAACTATACTAGGTTAGGCTCAAATTAATTTTTTTCTAACTGTTTATTTTCATTACATTTAGAGACTAGCACTTCTTGCTATTATTAGTCTCTCATTTCTATCTTACATCTTCTCTAATCACGGTTCAATTTTGGTTCTTCAATACGGTGAAATAGCAAGTTTCCGTGGTTAATTGTGTTAATGTTTCATTGTATTGAAGGAGGAACTGTCGTTTTCCCCCCTTCTGGTAACGTCATTCGCCGGGTTAGCTTTAGTTGCCAGAAGAAAAAGCGACATTTTTGGCGCCTTCAACGTTTTAATATTGACCCTTTTTTTGACCCCTTGTGTGTGAATCGGCTTCACGTATCAAGGGGTTGCTCTCGGGCATCCTGGTAGTCTCTGGAAGGTGGTGGCCTTTAGGTGGGTCACCTGCCCCCCCTTTATCAGGGCTACTGTTTTATTCCCCCTCTGGCGTTTTGTGGCTTCCTTTCCCCTTCCCTTTCCCCTTGAAGCCACATTAACATTTCCTCTCCCCTGTATACAGAGGGCCTTTCCCCTTTCTGTTGGGGAAACCACCCGTATAAAGTGGTACTCTTTATACCAGTTAGGGAGGTTCCTTTTGCCGGCGATTGGTGCAAGTATACAATTGTGGGAGTAGAAATTTTTCTATTTTCAAAATATATATATATATATATATATATATATATATATATATATATATATATATATATATTTTTATTTATATATATTTTTATATAATAAACCTATATAATAATTATAGGGCCTATTTAAATAGGCTTTTGGCTTGTTGAGGCCTTCAACATTTTTATTAAGTATAACTTGTGTACCGGATTGAGGGACCTACATAACACCCACCTTGGAATATTTAAAAAAAAAATTTATATTCCAATAAGGCCTACTAAAGTTTTTTTTTTTTTTTTTTTTTGTATATATAACATTCTAGTATTAAGTAATTACTTTAGAATTTAAGTACAATATTTTTATTCGTTATTAAAAATATTTACAAAATATTTTTAATATTTTTTAGCTATTAATTTAGCTTATTTTTTTTATTATTTATTATTATTATTATTATTAGCTATATAATAGCTTTTTTTTTTTTTTTTGTGAGTATTTTATATAATACTGATATTATTTGGCTATTTCTAGTTTTTGAAATAATTTTTTGATACTCTTTAATATTTTTGAAAAATTATATAGTGCTGCTCGTACTCTCTAATATTTTGGAAAATTTTATAATACTGTCTAATACTATTTAACAATATTTTGTAATTTTTTAGTACTTTTTCTAGTACTTTTTGGTATTTTTTTCAAATACTTTTAGTACTTTTCGATACTTTTTAGTACACTTTAATAATTTTCGATACTTTTTTTAGTACACTTTAATAATTTTAGATACTTTTTGATAATTTTTAGTACACTTTAATAATTTTCGATACTTTTTGATACTTTTTAGTACACTTTAATAATTTTCGATACTTTTCGATACTTTTTAGTACACTTTAATAATTTTCGATACTTTTTAGTACACTTTAATAATTTTCGATACTTTTCGATACTTTTTAGTACACTTTAACAAATATCGATACTTTTCGATACTTTTTAGGACACTTTAATAATTTTCGATACTTTTTAGTACACTGCAAAATGCAAAAGCGCACATTTTCGAAATTTAGCGCAAAACGCAAAAGCGCAAATTACGCATTTGCGCTTTTGCCCTCTCATTTGCCCTTATGCCCACCTCTGGTATATATAAATTGGTTGGAAATTTGAGTGTGTGCTATACATCAAAATTAATAATTAATAATAAAATTAGAATCTTACGCTGTTTTTGAATAGTCCTTAAGATACATTAAAAACAAGAAGTATATATGTTTATAGGATTGAAGCTTATGCTGTATTGATACAAGTATATGTGTATGGGATTGAAGCTTACGCTGTAATTGATTACGTGGCTCTAGATAAATCGTTAGGAAAAGTTTATGAATGTACTCGAAGTTTACGCAGTATACTACAAATCATAGTGATTTCGGCCTGAAATTGCTGTATTTTCTAAATTCTAATAATTGAACTAGTAGGGTCTAACTTTTCAGTGATATAAAAGTCAAGTTATCAGTTCTTTTGAAATATAGCCCTTAAATATCATCTAAGCACACTCGCAGTCACACTCTTGAAGTCTAAAATTTACATTGTCCGTATATATATATATATATATATATATATATATATATATATATATATATATATATATATATATATATATATATATATATATATATATATATATTTATTTATTTATTTCTCCTCTGGTGGGCAAAGGCCAGAGGCCTACCAACGTTCCGCCAGAGTTGGGAGGAAAATCGGAAACATGGTCAAATTAAAGGCCGACATGACCTGATACACGGCGTTTAAAGGTGCCTAAGTCATAGGAAGTTGGGAAAATAGATGAAGGAAGTGTGTTCCAGACTTTACCAGTAGAGTACATGTAAGATTGAGCATAGCGGTTAAGTCTGGGGTCAGAGAGTTGGACAGAGAAAGGATGAGACTGTGTAGAAAGACGAGTCGCACGAACCCTTCTTAATGGAGGAGGTATGCGACGAGAGAGTTCAGAAGAGCAGTGTCCATTGTAATAGCTATAGTATAGAGAGAGTGACGCAACATTTCGACGGGCAGAAAGAGATTGGAGTGAATTAGTGAGAGCAGGAGAATTGATAAGGCGAAAAGCTCTAGACTCCACCTTTTCCAGGAGAGCTGTGTGTGTGGAGCCACCCCAGATGTGTGACGCATACTCCATACAGGGGCGAACAACACCCCTATAGAGAGCAAGCAACTGGGGTGGTGTGAAGAAATATTGAAGGCGCCTCAGAACACCCAACCTCTTAGAAGCTTGTTTAGAAAGAGAGGTAATGTGATCTTTCCAAGAAAGATCACAAGAAAAAGAAACACCTAGAATATTAAGGAGAGATGAAGGTTTGAGTTGCGTGTTTTCGAAGAAGATATCGTAGTTATGTGGAAGATTGTGTCGAGTAGAAAGATGTAGGATTTGAGTTTTTGAGGCATTGAAAACGACCACGTTTTCTTTGCCCCAATTTGAAATGAGAGATAGATCAGAGGTTAGTTGCTCCAAGGCCACCCTCCTTGCCGCTATTAACTGTTGCTGGGAGGGGCGTCTTTCAAAATGAAAAGAGTAATGAAGGGTGGTGTCATCAGCATAGGAGTGGATAGGAGATGAAGTAATAGAGAGAAGGTCATTAATGAAAAGCAGAAAAAGTGTTGGGGATAATACAGATCCTTGAGGAACACCACTATTAATAGATTTATAGGATGAACGGTGGCCGTCTACAACAGCTGCTATAGAACGACCGGAAAGAAAATCAGAGAGAAGGTCACAGAGAGAAGGATAGATTCCGAAAGAGGGAAGTTTGGAAATCAAAGCTTTGTGCCAGACTCTATCGAAAGCTTTCGATATGTCCAGCGCCACAGAAAAAGATTCACCGAAATGCCGAAGAGCGGAGGACCAAGAGTCAGAGAGAAGGGAAAGAAGATCACCAGTAGAGCGTTTCTTTTCCAAAGTCATACTGGCGATCAGAGATAAGATTAGCAGAATTGAGATGTTTCCAAATCTTCCTGTTAAGGATAGATTCGAAAACTTTAGAGAGAACGGAGGTCAAAGAAATAGGACAATAGTTAGAGGGCTGAGAGGGGTCCCCCTTCTTCGGCACAGGCTGAATGAGCGCACGTTTCCAGCAAGAAGGGAAGGTTGAAGTAGAAAGACATAGACGAAATAGTTTACCAAGGCAGGGTGCAAGCTCGGAAGCACAAGTTTTGAGAACCACAGGAGGAGGATACCATCAGGACCGTACGCCTTCTTAGTGTTAAGCTCAGAGAGAGCAGAAGTGACGTCTTTAGAAGAAATTACAATTTTAGGCATAAATGAGTTAGAGGGGTTGAAGGAGTAGGAACAGCTCCGGAATCGTCTAAGGTTGAATTTAAGGCAAAAGTTTGAGCAAAGAGTTCAGCTTTAGACGAAGGCAAAACGGCAGTTGAACCGTCAGAAGATACTATAGGAGGGAAAGAGGAAGAAGCAAAGTTAGAGTTGTCATTTTTTGCAAAATGCCAGAAAGGGCGAGAGGAAGAAGAGCCAGAAAGATATATATATATATATATATAATATATATATATATATATATATATATATATATATATATATATATATATATATATATATATATATGTATATATATATATATATATATATATGGTGTGTGTTAGAATTTTTTGTTTTTTGCTCCAATTTCGACAATTCTAGTTCGGTTTTATCGGATTTTTTTTTTGTGATTTATTCTGTAGCCATTGTATACTACTATACTATAGAATACTAACCTTAGAGCTTATTTCTAGTTGATTTATTTATTCGGATAAAGCATACGGTTTACCTAGAGCTTTGGCTTTATTTCTAGTTGATTTTTTTATTCTAAAGAAGTGTATGATTTACCAAGAGCTTTGGCTTTGTTTCAAGTTGATTTATTCATTCTGAAGAAGTGTAAGAGTTTAAAGCTTGGGTTTTCAAATTGCTTATTTATTTTAAGAGTTTTAAGATTAGAGCTTTGGCTCTCTTTTCAATGGATTTATTTAAATTCGAATTTCAATATACGAAAATGAATAAAAAAGATATTTCTTCAGTTTCTACACTTCTTCAAAAAATGGAAATTTCTGCTAGAAATACTATTCGAAATTCACTTCAGAATGCATAGTGCGCAAAAAATACAACAGTTTTGCATTTAATTATCATCGCTTCACAATTTTTTCTAAAGTTCAAGTAGAACTTTTTCGACCTAATAAGAATGTGGGCATAGACTATATCAAACATTGGTGGGTGAAAGTAAAAAGCTCACCTCGATCTCAGAAATGAATATCTTAATTTATACATGTCTTAGCATACGAGCTATTCATTCAGATCTGGTAGATTGGCTCGTTCTAATTATTATAACTTCTATGTACTAAATCCAATCCTGATTGGGAAAAATCAACATTTGACATTTCTTTTTATTCGAAAGGCCCATTTTGATTGTAAACTTTTTGGTAAATATTCGTCTGAGAGGTTATTGGATCACCTCTGCTAGAAATACTATTCGAAAAGTCATATCAGAATGCATAGTGTGCAAAAAATACAACAGTTTTGCATTCAATTATCCTCGCTTCACAATTTTTTCTAAAGCTCAAGTGGAACTTTATCGACCTTATAAGAATGTGGGGATAGACTATACCAAACATTGGTGGGTGAAAGTAAAAGGCTCACTTCAATCTCAAAAAATGTATATCTTAATTTATACATGTTTTAGCATACGAGTTATTCATTCAGATCTGGTTACTGATATGTCTTCTGTGTCATTTGTAAAATCATTTCAACGTTTCCTAAATCTCTATCGAGTGCCAGACGTAATCTAAAGTGATAATGCAGGATCCTTTATTCAAGGAGTAGATTCTTTCGAAATATTTGTGGCTTCAGAGGGAGGAAAGAAATTTCTTCGTAAATATCAGATAAAACATCATCGAGTACCACTTTACAGTCCGTGAACTGCTGGCCTGTTGAAGAGAATGGTAAAAGTAGTTAAAAGCTGTCTATTGAACACTATTGGAAAATCTTCTGTCGAATATTTCAGCTTTATAATAACTCTCTCAGAAATAACTGATGCAATAAACTCTCGTCCTCTGACTTATACTTCAAGTTCAAATGATGTGATACCTCTCATGCCAAATTGCTTTTTGAAACCACATTCCAGAACCAGTATGGTAATAAGAAAAGAAGATAATTCTGATCTTATGGCGATGTCTCAGTCATCGTCTCGAAATGCATTAATTAAAGCCCTAAAAAATCTTCTGACAAATTTGAAGATTTTAAAACAAGGTGGTACGAGGAGTATCTAATAAGTCTTCGAGAAACCTGTCGAGATTTATATCAAACCAGATGGGATAATCTGGTTAAGGTCAACGATGTCGTGCTGATCTGCAGTCCTGTAAAAGAAAGACCATTTAGGGAAATGGAAATAGTCACAAAGTAGATGTATGGGAATGATGAAAATATCCGATCAGTCTTCGTGAAGAAATCGGGAAAACAAATCTGCTTGTATCCTGTCAAACATTTATACCCCTGAAACTTTCTTTAACCCACAGTAGGTTAACACAACCATCACCTTCTTCAACAGGATTGATGCCTTTGTCAGCTGTTTGATCGGCGGATGGGACATCTGCTCTGCTTTTCACTTCAACGTCCCGTGTTTCTATGGGAACTCCTTCGGGAACTGGCAGACCGATTCCGAAAGCAGCTGTGGCTGCTAGGGTGGAAGATTTAGACTCCGAATCAGAGTATAGAAAAAATTCTTCAGAAGTGAGTGTTTTTTTAAAAAAAATTTATGTACAAATCGTAAATTTTTTTCCTTTAATGACTCCACCCAAAAGGATTAGAACCATCCCTCCCCAGGAGTATATAAAAACAATTTTACATGGCTAAAAATAAAATCATGTAGCTAAAATCTAGAAAAATAGCTAGCTTTGAAAGTAAAATAGTATTCTGCTATTTTTTGTAAAATCAGTTTGCTAAAAGATTTCATATCGAAAAGTTCTCAAACGATTCCATTGTGAGAAGTTCTCTTATCAATTCAAAATAGAAAAGTTGTCTTTCATAATTTCGAGGTTTAACTTATTTGTGATTGTACAAAGCAAGCGGATTACTAGTGCACACTACTCGTTTACTGATGAGGAACTAAATCTTTTCTCAAAAAGAAGTACTCCGATTAAAATTATCGTAAAATTTTTCATATAATAGTGCTCTTTCGTGCTGAAGCTGTTCATCAGCCTATTCATAACTAAGATTTGTTCTTTATATCCCATTAAAGAGATGCTCATATGAGTAAAAAAGTTGATATTTTAGGCAAATATTGGAGAAACCAATCTCGACTCTTGGTTCGGCTGACATTAAATTTATCTCCAAAAAAATTCTGCAAAATAAACCATCATTTTATTATTAACTCTTCCTATTATTTCCTAAATTTAATAAAAGATTCTCTCCTACATCTCTCCAGAAGATTGTGATTATATATATATATATATATATATATATATATATATATATATATATATATATTATATATATATATATATATATATATATATATATATATATATATAAACTTAGTATTTAAAACCACTATAATTAAAAATTTAAAAAGTAAAACACTAAAAAGATATTAACATTGAAGATAAAAAAAATAATCTACAACGGAGGACTAAAAAAAAGCAAGTAGCAACAGTTTCAGAGAACTATTTCCTGTCTCCCTCATCAGGCCAACAGGAAGAAAAAATGTGAGAAAATAAGGAAAGAGCAGCGCGAAGTGAACTTCGGGGTAGCCAGAAACAGAAAAAACTAGCGACAATTTATAGTGTTTGTGTCTTAAAATTATTACGGAGGAATTTTATTAAAATATTGTCAACCACAAAAAATCCAGTGGATATATTAAAACTTGGTAGGGTTTTAATAAAAAACGATTCTATTAATCTATTAAGGGGCTTAGATTTAGAGTAAAAAACGAATTTAGCATCTTCCCATCCACTTCTATGTTTTGTTGTAATGTGTATGAATATGTCGTTGCTGACATTGCATCTTTTTACATCAGCTTTGTGCTGATTTATTCGAAACCTTAGCGATTTTAGTGTTTCACCATAATAGGAGGTAGCACATGTAGAATAAGTGAGAGAGTAACTCCGCCCTGCCTTTCATCAACTATATTATTGTTATGGATTATATTAAATATTCTCTTTTAATTATAAATTTTATCGTCAGAAAAATGGAACCAGTATGGGGAATAATCTTAGCCCTATTTTAGCCAACCTATGCATGGAATTCTATGAGGTTTATTTGGTTTCCAATATCCCCGAACGTAATTTAATAAATTTCTGGTACAGATATGTTGATGATATTTTAATTTTGTTTCCTAACTCATTCCCGTTACAAGAATTTTTATTGAAATTAAAACAGCTAATAACTACTATTAATTTTACATTTGAAGCACAGACTGATTTTCGGATATCTTTTTTGGATCTTTTAATAATACAAGACAATAATAATCTATCTTTTAAAATACACAGAAAACCGGCAGCACACAACTAGCTTCTTCATGCCTTTTCAATACACCCTAATTTTATTAAACAAAATGTCATATTTAATACTTTTCTTCGTTCTGTCAGACCCAAGATACTTAGAGGAGGAAATCACATTCATTTTCCAACAGTTTCTGTCTTTAGGATATACTATTGCTTTAATTAATAAACAATTAACACGTGCAAGACTATATATTTTACACTGCGGAAAGGGAGAAGCTTATGTTAAACCAGTAAATATCGTTGTTATTCCATATTGTGAAGCTATAGCTACTTTAATATTTACCATTTCCACAATTTATTATGTACTATCGTGGACAAGAATAATGCACTTTTGCTTGGGTCGATCATTTTTCAAAGTAACATGGGTCTAATTTTTAGATTAAATTTTCTTCCAATTGTCTTTCAACAAGATACTTCAGCAACGCCCACTGACACAGTCTATAAATGTAAGTATTTTAATTAGGTATAATATTTGGAAACGATGAAGTTACACACACACACACACACACACACACACACACACACACACACACATATATATATATATATATATATATATATATATATATATATATATATATATATATATATATATATATATATATATATATATATATATATATATATATATATATATATATATATATATATATATATATATATATATATATATATATATATATATATATATATATATATATATATATATATATATATATATATATATATATATATATATATATATATATATATATATATATATATATATATATATATATATATATATATATATATATATATATATATATATATATATATATATATATATATATATATATATATATATATATATATATATATATATATATATATATATATATATATATATATATATATATATATATATATATATATATATATATATATATATATATATATATATATATATATATATATATATATATATATATATATATATATATATATATATATATATATATATATATATATATATATATATATATAATATATATATATATATATATATATATATATATATATATGTATATAATTATCGAGGAATCGAAGCAGTTAATAAAATTATAAATAATGATTCCACGGTTAAATTTATGAAGTGGTTATGAAAATAATATATATATATATATATATATATATATATATATATATATATATATATATATATATATATATATATATATATATATATATATATATATATATATATATATCACTTTAAAAGTCTTTTTCTCAGGAACCGCTTGGAATTATGAAAGCCTGTTTTATTTTTGGAATCATCAAAAAAATTTCTAACAATACATTAAACAAAAAAGTGTGGGAAATTTTTTCAATCCCTAAACTGGGGAAATTGAATTGGAGGTTCCCTTTAACGGTGTATAAGTCAAACGTACTTTGGAAAATAGAAGAAGTCTTTACCAGTACAATACATGTAAGATTGAGCATAAATATTAAGTCTAGGGTCAGAGAATCGGAAAACGAAAGGATGAGATTGCGTGGACAGACGCTTTGTGGGAGCTCTTCGCAAGGAAGGAGGTATACGACTAGTAAGATCACAGAGCAATGATCATTGCAATAGCGATATTATAAAAAGACTGATGCAACGGTTCTACTGGTAGAAAGAGATTTGAAAGAGTTATTAATTAAGAGGAGAATTGATGAGACAAAAAGGTTTAGATTCCACCTTTTCAAGACGAGCTGCGTGAGTGGAAGCACCCAAGATTTGCGATGCGTATTCCATATAACAGGGACGGACGATGCTCCAATACAGATCGAGCAGCAGAAGTGGTGTTAAAAAAGTTCCGAAAGCTCCCCAGAACACCTAACCTCTTATAAACTGTTATAGAAAGAGAGATAATGTAATCCTTTCAAGAAAAATCACGAGAAAAGGAAACACCAAAAATATTGAGGATAAGGATAGGTTGGAGTTGAATGTTTTCGAAGAAGATACTATAGTTGTGTGGAAGATATTGCCGAGTAGATAGGTGAAGGAATGTTTTTTTGAGGCATTGAAAACAATCATGTTTTCTCCTGGCCCAATTGGAAATACGATAATAAATGAGAGTTCAGTTACTCCAAGGCAACCCTCCAAGCATGAGCTATCTAAGGTTGTGTATGGTGCCTTTCAAAATGAAAGAAATAGTGAAGGGTGGAATCGTCAGCAAAAGAGTGGATTCGTGAAGAAGTTATGGAAAGGAGATCATTGATGCAAAATAGAAAAAGAGTTGTGGATAGGACAGAACCCTGACGAACATCACTATTGATATATTTAAAGGAAGAACGATGGTCGTCTACTACGGCTGCAATAGAACGACCGGAAAGGAGATCAGGGAGAAGGTTACAGAGCAAAGGATAGATACTGAAAGAGGGAAGCTTGGAAATTAAAGCTGTGTGCTAGACTCTATCAAAAGCTTTTGATATGTCATGCGTCACACCTAAAGATTTAACGAAAATTCCGAATTGCAGAGGACCAAATATCAGAGAGAAGAGAAAAATGCACCAGTAGAGTATTCCTTTCCAAAGACATAATGAAGAATAGATATATATATATATATATATATATATATATATATATATATATATATATATATATATATATATATATATATATATATATATATATATATATATATATATATATATATATATATATATATAATATATATATATATATATATATATATATATATATGAGTAAACTGCATAATTTCGATCATAGCTTGTAGCTATGTTTTGTTACGCTAACAGAAAAGTATATTACCATTTCCTATTGGCATAAATCCTTTCGAGAAAACTGAGGTTTGAAAATTTTTAAGAAAATTAATATTTACGTAACGAACATGTATTAACCCGACGAAGTAGTAGGTAACTCATCTACTATGCTTCCCAATGTCAAAAGCTTAGTTCGTTCGCTGTCATATTGCCTGTCCTTCTAACCTAGCAATGTTATATACAGTATCTACAAAAGGGTATTAAACTTCATTCTATTCTAAACCACTAATTATGGGAAAATTACACGTAGTAAGTCGCATAAACTTTTTTCCAAGAGTGAATAGAAAATTGTGTAGTTAAAATTAATATTACGTCATTCATTCATCTAATCATTTTCGTCAAACAGGGGAAGAATGTTTTATCTTCATAGAGAGAATAAAAGATCCAACCACATTTTACGTTTTATGTTGTTGAAATACTATCCCGATTGATTATGATAAAACAAAAAATCTATACAAATTGTGTTGGCGTTACTTTTGAATGTTAACGGAGATTGAAACAAACGATGTGGAAAATATATATATTTTAATTTTGCAGCAACTTAGGGCATCTTATACACGATGCTATATGAACTACACATGCACACACACACACTATATATATATATATATATATATATATATATATATATATATATATATATATATATATATATATATATATATATATATATATATATATATATATATATATATATATATATAGATATAATATTATTCCAAATTTTTGTCAAATTTCTCCGTTACTGATGCGCTTTACTGACTGCAATCTGTCAGGCTTTATTACATGGAATGCATATATTATTATTTTCAAAGTATATGTGGTGTTATCTTGTCTTCCACGACAAGGAGGTATTTTCCGTATCGAAATTGACCCACGATCTAAGGGCATGGTGCAAAAGTTTCCTCCCCGTTCTCTCTTCCTCTGGTGTCCATTCTCTGATAATTGCTCCCCAGACATTTTCAATAGGATTTAAGTCACACCCTCTTGGTGGAAATGGTAAAACATCGAGAATCTGTTCATGTTCTGTAAACCATTGCTGCACTCTCCTCGCTGTGTGCACTGGACTATTGTCATGAACATAGGGTATTCTATCAGGATCGGGATTAAGATACACCCTCACTGTTGGAAGAAATACTTCTTCTAGAATTTCCAGATACTTATCTGAAGTAAAACGGCCATCTTTAGGTGTCAGCTCACCTAGAATGTTGAAATTTATCCATCCCCATACATTGGCGGTTACGTGTCCACTCCTAACTTCTGTGTAGGTGCTGTGAGTCTACGGCAAATGATTACAAAGTGTAAAATATAATATGTGATTTTAGTATGGTTAATGTTAGAAAACCAACTAAAACAAACACACACACACAAAATATATATATATATATATATATATATATATATATATATATATATATATATATATATATATATATATATATATATATATATATATACTATATATATATATATATATATATATATATATATATATAGGTAAAGGTGGAGATTGTTTCTGAGTTTCGATTGTTAAAAAATATCGAAAATCGAAAATATCGGAGGAGCCTATCGTAAACAAGAGAGTTGCAGAGGTACTATTACTAGACATAGACACAATTATTATTACTTACTTTTCTAGCAGAACCTAATTCGACTTATCATAACCTGAACTACCGAAATTGCCGTAAAAAGAGGCCTAACCTACACAAGAATTTGCCGTAAAGAGACCTAACGTACACAAGAACGTTTGCACGACATAGTAGCCTAGGGCTAATTATAGGCAGGAAAATATCGATTATTATGAAATATCGACATAAAAAAATATCGATATAAAAAATATCGAAACTCAGAAACAATCTCCACCTAAGCCATATATATATATATTATATATATATATATATATATATATATATATATATATATATATATATAATATATATAATATATATATAAGTATTACATTAAATCGTCAAAAAAAATTTCAGCAGAAAAAGTTGTCAGTACTGTCTTTACTTAAAGTTACGAAAAATAATTTTTTACAATTTAATGAAAAAAATATATATTATTAATTTCTCCTACGTCAAAAATACAACTTCATTATTTATTTTGAGCTATCTCACTGTCACAAATTTAATTATTTTAAAGTTTTTAAAATAATTAATATATTCCTAAAAATTTGCTAAATTCAAAAAACTAGTTCGATTTTACCTAACCTTGACTTGAAAGGAAAAAGTACGCCTACGGCCATTACATAGAACTAAACTAGCATCTTAAAAATAAAAATTTTTAAAAAATGATAATATAATAATTTATACGTCAACGTATAAGAGCCTGTAAATTCCCTGTGAAGGTTATAATATATATATATATATATATATATATATATATATATATATATATATATATATATATATATATATATATATATATTATATATATTATAATATATATATATATATATTCATAAGTGTGCAACTACATCGTTCCCAAATATTATACCTATTTAAAATACTGTTGCCGTTATTCCCTGTGTCAGTGGGTGTGGCTAAAGTATTTTGTTCGAAGAAGATTGGCTGAAAAATTAATCTAAAAATTAGACCCATGTTACCTTGAAAAATGATTGACCCAAGCAATAGTGCATTATTCCTGTCTACGATAGCACTATCGTGGACAGAAGTAATGTACTATTGCTTGGGTCGATCGTTTTTCAAAGTCACATGGGTCTAATTTTATAATTAAATTTTCATCCAATAGTTTTTCAACAAGATACTTTAGCCACGCCCATTGATCACAGTGTGAAAATAATAGTATTTTAGGTAAGCATAATATTTGAAAACGATATAGTTACACACACGCGCACACAAGCACACAACAAAATATATATATAAATATATATATATATATATATATATATAATATATATTATATATATATATATAATATTATTTATATTTATTTATTTTTTTTTTATATCACTCTGGTGGCAAAGGCCAGAGGCCCCAAAATTCCACCAGAGTTGGGGGAAAAGACGGAGTTGGTCAAACTAAAGGGCCGACATGTCCCGATACACGTCGTTTGAAGGTGTGTAGTCATAGGAAATTGGAAAAAAGAAGAAGGGAGTGTGTCCAAGACTTTACCAGTAGAGTACATGTAGGCCAGAGGATAGCGGTTAAGCCTGGGGTCGAGAGTTGGACAGAGAAAGCGATGAGACTGTGTGGAAAGTCGAGTCGCACGAGCCCTTCTCAAGGAGGAGGTATGCGACGAGAGAGTTCAGAAGAGCAGTGTCCATTGTAATAGCGATAGTAAAGAGAGAGTGACGCAACAATTCGACGGGCAGAAAGAGATTGAAGAGAGTTAGTATGAGCAGGAGAGTTGATGAGACGAAATGCCCTAGACTCCACCTTCTCTAGGAGAGCTGTATGTGTGAACCACCCCAGATATATACTTATATATATATATATATATATATATATAATATATATATATATATATATATATATATATATATATATATATAAT
>SEYY01007505.1:2500-7500 GCA_009176605.1 Armadillidium nasatum
ATGGATCTGTGCCCACCTATATATATATTATATATATATATATATATATATATATATATATATATATATATATATATATATATATATATATATATATATATATTTATATAGCCACTATTATCGTAATTAATATGTATAATACATATACTGCTCGGGAATCGAACCTGGGCCCAAAAGATGGAAGTCGGAGTAGCGGCTATATATTTTTATTCGATCCGAGCAGTTATATATATATATATATATATATATATATATATATTATATATATATATATATATATATATATATATATATATATATATATATATATATATATATATATATATATATATATATATATATATATATATATTATATATATATATATATATATATATATATATTATTTTTTGTTCCAGAATAAAGTACGGCCACATTACAGCAAGTAAAAAGGAAGTGTAGACAGTATTGTGAGGAATATCTTAAATATGGATTTGTATTATCACCACATAGCCAACAGCAACCTATGCGTCTGCTGTGTGAGAAAGTATTTTCAAACGAAGCCTGGAAGCCATCCAGGCTTTTGGAACATTTTACAAAAATGCCCTAATAAAGCAGAATATTTTCAATCACTTCGAGAAAAGCTTTAGAAACGGAAAACTATTGGAAATATGTTTGCCAGCACTTCAAAACAATCCACTGTCGGTTTACGTGCATCGTACAACATATCTTTGCTGATTGCTAGATTTGGTAAGCCTCATACTATTGGAGAAAAGCTTATTCTGCGAGCAGTTAGAGAGGTTCTGCATACAGTTGTAAGCACGTTACCGACCAAATTATAAAAGCTATTCCTCTCAGTGATATCTCTGTTCAAAGAAGAATTGATGAAATGGCTGGAAACATTTGAAGAAATATTATGCAACATGCTTACGACAACAGAATTTAGCTTCCAGTTAGACGAGTCCACTTTGCCAGACAATCAATCTTTGCTTCTTGCTTATGTTCTATGTCGTTGAGAATTTTTTCAAATAGAAAGACATCCAACTTTCTAACATTCTTGCTTGTGCAACAGATAGTGCACCATCGATGATAGGTCGTCATCGTGGTTTCATCAGTTCTCTTGAAAAAAGCTGTACCTGGTGTGCTTACGGTTCACTGTGTAATCCACAGGCAGCATCTAGTAGCAAAAAAAAAACTAAGTAGTCGACTGCACAAGTCAGTGAGCATTGATATCACCAGTAAACAAAATCAAGGCTCATGCTCTCAATTCCAGACTATTTCGACAGCTTTGCACAGAATGATGAAGAGTTTGAATGATTGTTTGTTACGCACAGAAATTAGATGGTTGTCAAAGGGAAACTTCCTGAGACATTTCTGTTCACTGTTTGAAACAGTTGTAGAATTCTTCCAAGACTCTAAATCTGAGCTCTATGATGAACTAAGAAACATTAAGCATAATATTGTTTATTTGTCAGATGTATTCACTAAGTTCAATGAAGATAATTTATAGTTGCAAGGAAATGATGCTAATCTTATTAAAATTAAGTCAGCTGTCTCTACCTTTCTATCCAAGTTACTGTTATTGAGATGAAACCTAGTCCGTCATTAACTAAATCAGTTTCCAAGCCTTTCTGAAATGGAGAAGTTTCATTAAATGAAGTGCACTGCGTAGTCAGGGATTTGGGAACAAATATAAAAAGAGCACTTTCTCTGGTAAGAGTGAAAAATAACCTTCAAGTGTATTGTGCTCACCTTGATGAGTTGCAAAGAGACATGTCTGAGAGATTTTAAAATCTTTTATTGCTTAAAATATCAGTGTGATGATCAATCAATTCTTAAATATATGAAAACAACAATGAACCTTTTTAGAAACAAGGAATGTGTGCAGGGGAAACCTAATTGATGAGTTGCAATCAATGAGACAAAATGTCTGAGATACATTGATTATCTGAGGCCAACTTTATTGCTTAAAAAAAACTCATATCAAGATGATTTTACAATCAATTCTTAAATGGCTAACAATGAAAAAAAAATCTGACTGCTATCCTGCTAATCTTATTAAAATTAAGTCAGCTGTCTCTACCTTCCTATCCAAGTTACTGTTATTGAGATGAAACCTAGTCCGTCATTAACTAAATCAGTTTCCAAGCCTTTCTGAAATGGAGAAGGAGATCATTCCAGATGATGACCTTCAAGTGTATTGTGCTCACCTTGATGAGTTGCAAAGAGACATGTCTGAGAGATTTTAAAATCTTTTATTGCTTAAAATATCAGAGTGGATGATCAATCAATTCTTAAATATCAACAATGAAGAAACAGGAGTGGCAGGGGAAGAATTGGTTTCAATCCAAAATGACATTGATCTGAGGCCAAAGTTAAAAAAAAAAATCATATCAAGAGTTTTGGCTACAAGGAAAAAAAATCTGACTGCTATCCACTATTGTATAACAAGGTCAAGATGTACTTTATTGCCTTCCCAACATCATATTTTGTAGAACGGGGCTTCAGTGCAGTCTCCTTTCTTCATCTTAAGCAAAGAAACAGACTGAAAATTAACCGAACGTGGAGATCTACGACTTCTTAGTGAGTTCCAGCCTTGATGTTGAGAAATTGATATCCCTGCACCAAGCGCATCCATCCCATTAAAAATAACTGTCAAGAAAATAAAGTTGAATTAACTATGTTACTATGATTTTATTTGAAATACATCTTTGTGTTCAATCTTGTGTTTTCGATTTGAAAGATACCAAAATAAAAAAAAGTGTGTGTTCGCATATGTGTGAGGGGGCGTGGAGGCGTTATGAATACACCTGGAAGATAAGGGGGCGCCAGCTTGAAATAGTTTTAGAACCACTACACTAGAGGATTAGGACAACGTCATTAAAAGATAATATATAGTATGTAACAAAAATACAATGGGGATAATGTAGAATTAGGAAATTATCAGAGTATATTGGACCTTAATTAGGGTTCCCGTACACAGAGGTAAAATTCAGAAAATTGAAGCATACGTCTATCGTGTTTGAATATGAGTAATATGGTTCAGGCCTTTAGGTAACAAAAAATATCATAACATTCGACTTTCAATTCGTACTTCCCTAGGTCGGTTGTAATAAAAGAAAGGAAATTAGGGTGTATGGTATGAAATATGGAGATGGAGTAGTGTAATTCAATTATCAAAACATATCTACTTTGAAGGTTAGGTTAAGTTGGTGAGTGTCGTGTTGATTAGGTTAGGTTAGGAATGTTTTGCCGCATATATATATATATATATATATATATATATATATATATATATATATATATATATATATATATATATATATATATATATATATATATATATATATATATATATATATATATATATATATATATGGCTTTGATAAGAAAAGTCAGTGGCCTATATGAAATCTAGAGGTTTTAGGAAAAGTCAAGTGCGTTTTCAAATATAATCCCACTTGGGGTTCCTAGGTATATACTACCTAGAAAAGTTCCTCTCCTCAAATAGGGCAATGCCCGTGAGATGTGAACTTTTTTTTTAAAAATAAAAAGACATGGATTAATAAAAGTGTTTAAAACATAGAAAATTTTGAAAATAAAAGAAGGTAAGAATGTCCCAACCATTGCCTGTAAAGAACATGTAAGAGTGAGCATATCGATTAATTATATTATTGGCTCAAGATTTGGACAGACACAAAAGGGGAGACAAGAAGATTGAATAAACAAAGAGGCATAACTAGCTCAAGAGTTCGAAAAATAGTGTCTTTTGTTAGGCTTAGTTGAAGGGAAAGAATATGGAATGTACACTTCCATGTCGAAGAGAATCACTGCAGTTATGCACTAAGCATATTACGAGGAACCACTCTCAAGGAAACGGTATTCATTCCATGGTAAGTCAGAGAAATATAACCTTGAATCAGACCTTTTGAGCAGCACCGAAGTGCCACAAACGTCTCCTCTCCAAAGACTGGGGCCGTCCTTACTGAAGATTTGAAGGGATGGAACTAGAAACAGAGATAAAAAGGTGATCGGATGTACCCAGGGAAGAGTTTAACAATGTAAGGAGAAGAGTTATAGGTTGAGAAAAGAACAAATATGTTGGGTTCATCACCAAGACTGTCAGGTATACGGGTAGAGAGTTGAACCAACTTCTAGGTTTTTCTGAATAAAAAGTCGTATTGAAGTTCACCAATTGGATCATGAGAGCTAGAATGTCAATTGCGATGGTAAACATTGAAATTACCTAAAATGTTGATTTCAGAGAAAGGAGAAAAGCACGTGTTCTTTATTTGAATTTAAATAGCCGAAAAGCATTTTATAGTTTGTAGAATTAGGAGATAAGTAGAGAGAACAAATAAATTTATTTGAGGATTTGCAAGAGAGCTTAATCCGTAAAATGGAAAATTTAGGAGACTCCAAATTAGATACACGAGAATGAACAACATTGTTGCACACCTATACTTACCATCCATCCGCCTTTGACTGAAAATTAAGGATAGAGATAGTAGGAGGTAAGAGAGTAAGGTTGCTGTCATCGCACTCAAGCACCTGAGTTTCAGTTAAGAACAATAGATGAAGCCTAGAAGAAGAGAGGTGACGTTCGACAAAGGAAAATACGAGAAGAGGTTAGTTGCTCCATGGCTACCCTTCTTGAGTCGATTAATTGCTGCTGGGAGGAGAGTCTATCATATTGAAAGGAGTAGGAGTAAAATTATCGGCACAGGAGTAGATAGGTGAAGAAGTAATAGAGAGAAGGTCATTAATGAAAAATAGAAAAAGTGTTGGGGATAAAACAGAACCTTGAGGAACACCACTACTAATATATTTAAAGGACGAACGATGATCATTTACAACAGCTGTTATAGAACGACCGGAAAGGAAATCAGAGAGAAGGATAGATACCGAAAGAGGGAAGTTTAGAAATCAAAGCTTTGTGCCAGACTCTATTGTAAGCTTCCGATATGTCCAGCGCGACAGAAAGAAGGTCACCAGTAGAGCGGTTTTTTTTTTTTTTTTTT
>SEYY01007505.1:17500-37500 GCA_009176605.1 Armadillidium nasatum
AGTACTACAGACCATCTTGGAGAAGTACACAATATGCCAGATATATTTCTAGTCTCCTTATCCTATTACACTCTTTCTACCTCTGGATTCCTCCTTCTACCTTCTCATCTTTGCATATTTTTCACCTCATCAAGTCTTCCGAAGGGTCTGTCCCACCCTGCGACGATCAAACGTTTTAGAATTTCGGTGCTGCTAACTCGACTAAAATTTACTAATTTCTCCTGAAATGGTCATTGCTTTGAATGGATTAGTCTCTCTCTCTCTCTCTCTCTCTCTCTCTCTCTCTCTCTCTCTCTCTCTCTCTCTCTCTCTCTCTCTCTCTCTCTCTCTCTCTCTCTCTCTCTCTCTCTCTCTCTCTCTCTCTCTCTCTCTCTCTCTCTCTCTCTCTCTCTCTCTCTCTCTCTCTCTCTCTCTCTCTCTCTCTCTCTTTTTCAACTTTTAAAACTTGTGCTAATTGAGTTCATTTCAAAATGATACTACATCTATTTTCCATTATACTAAAAAATGTTTTTTTTTTTTTATTTGATGAAAACGGAATAATATTAATACTTTCTCTCCCCAACTCTCTCTTTCTCACTTTGCAAAAACTCTTGTTTTCCTTCTTCATTCAATATAGACAGTTTTATTTTCTGCTTAACCTTTGGCATTAATTCCACCTTTGACGATTCCTGATCTATTCATCCTTCTCTACCTCCTTCCAACTCATTTATTCTTAGTATTTATATTCTTACGAAATTATTTATTTTCTTCTTGAGCTTCATTGATAGTAGGAAGGCGTATGGTTTTAGCGATATCATTTCTATGGTTCCCAAAACTTGAACCTCCGAGCTAGCACCCTGTTCTGGTGAACTGTGTTGTCGCTGCTTATCATTCTGTTGGAAGCTCGTGTTCACTTAACATGTGTGAAAGCGTTGAACTCCTTTCAACCCACTAAGCCACATCACTCAACCAAAACGTTGGTTTTAAAACTTTTATAATTCAGTATTTGTGCTTCTCACTGTAACTTTATTCACTCTGTAGAAGGTGATGTAGATGTAGTAATAATCCTCAATGCTCTGTTCTATCTACTGTTGTTTTTTTACTTTTCATGAATGGCTTTTTATCTTTCACTCATACTATATCTCTTCAAAAGATAAGTCTCTTCATTATCATTCTTTTTATTCGATAAGAGTTCGACTTAACAGCTATTAACCGATTCTAAAAGTATAGACACTGCCAGAATTTATTCATCCATCTAATTAACAATCTTTCTCATACCTATAAACATCTTTGAAAACCACACAACAAATCTTTCTCTTTTATTGCTATTTCTTATCATCATGATCTTCTTTAGAAGGATTGCATCAAAAGATCCTGATTCTCCTTTAGGACTCCTTCACGCGACCTTATTTGATTCTTCTCAGGGATGTCATTCGTCATTGTTTCGAGTAAGTAACACCTACAGAGTGCATACATTCATACAGTTTATGTAGTGTTGTCAACTCCTCCACTCTTTTTGATCCACTCCAATCTTTTCTTTCAATTCAAATGTGACAAATTCATTTTCATGATTCTTTCAGTTTCGATATTTTTCAACGACCAATGACACTGAAGCTAAACCAAAGCACGAAATTTTATTGGTTTTAATATCTGTAAATTTTAATTTTCGCGGATTTTGAATTTCAATGTTAAAATCTTCCATAATTAAAAATTCAAACAGGACACATTGTTTTCTTCTGAAGAAAAATTAAATTTTTATGCAGATTTCGTGTATATATATATATATATATATATATATATATATATATATATATATATATATATATATATATATATATATATATATATATATATATATATATATATATTACCCTCTTAGTGAAAGGACGTGTCTGTCAGTGTTCTTATGCTAGTGTGTGTTTGTGTTTTTTTTCTGTTATTTTTATATAATATATATTATATATATATATATATATATATATATATATATATATATATATATATATATATATATATATATATATATATATATATATATATATATATATATATATATATATATATATATTTTGTGTGTGTGCGTGCGCGCGTGCTCGAGAGAAAGAAAATAAAAATAAAAAATTGAAAGTTTCGGGTGCAAACATACGACGAAAACATAATAATGACAATGTCCCTAATAAATTTTCCTCACATATACAATAAAAATAAGTAAGCTTTTGTTCGCCCTTTTAAATGAGTTTTCAAAATCAATCTTTGGACTTGTTAGTGAGGAGAATAAAATGAAAAAAAAAATGAAGTCCATTTCTATTTAAATTGATTGTTAAGTACTTTAATGGATAATATATATATATATATATATATATATATATATATATATATATATATATATATATATATATATATATATTCTTCTCACCATCCATTCTGTTAGGAAGAGTCTTTAAAGTCTTGCTCCTCCAGAAACCCCTCCAGGCATCCCGGTCTACGAACAGCACCGTCCTCTCCACAAACTCCATCATTTCTCCGCTTGACATTATCGTTTCCTCCCAGCATCCACCCACCCAGCATAGTCTGCTATACTGGTCTCTCTCCCACAGGTCTCCAGTCAAAAAAAAAAAATTCAAATAATTTTTTTTTAGATAGAGTCCTTGTGGACTGTACAGTGTTCCTGAAAGTTTGGTCCAGATTGGTCAAGCGTCAAGACCCTGGCGTTGGAAAAAATGATGGGCTTGTGAAAAATCCAAAATTTCTCTACAACTTCTTTCTGTTATAGTTTTTTTGTCACTTGACTGACGTAGGTCAAATTTCTTTTATTGACTCCATAAAGACCTTCTCTTCAATATCTTAAAACAAGTTTTAAATATGTTTCTAGAAAAAAGGTACGAGCAAAATTAATTTGGAAAATTTTTTTGAAAAAAAAATTTTTTTTTTTTTTTTCCAAAATTGTCGGAACTTTTTTTTTTTTAGGGACCTAATTCAAAAAATTGTCCAGTAATTTTTTTAGACATGTTCTTCTTGCAATGTCTGTGAAAGTTTGGGCTTTATTCGGCCAAAAAAACTAAAAGTTGAATAAAAAATAAGGAGTGTCACTGAAGTGCCAAAGTTTTGGCACTACAGAAATTTTACAGGAATGCAAAAATACGTATCTCGTCCCAATAATAAACATTCTCTAAGTTTAATGGTGGTGCCTTTAAGATTAAATATTTCATTCCAAAAAGAAAAAAAAGAAAAATCCGCTCCCCTTTAATTTTGTAAAACATCCATTAGTAACAATTCGAATCCGGATTCGGATTCAGAGATATTGACTGGATTAGGATTCGGATTCGAATTCGAAAAGCTTAAGTACGTGAAGCGCCTAAGCGAGAGTTTCTCGAAAATGAACTCGAGTACCCATATTCTGACGAAAATCGAGATAAGACTTTTGAGCAAAAATTCAGCCATTAATGGGGTGGATAACCTCGCGTAAAACGGAAATTCAAAGTCTTTATATTAAAGACCGAAAATCGTCAAAACATTTATTAACTTTGAAAACATTTCAAAACGAGTACAATATTTAATTAGCTCTGAAAAATTATTTTAAATTTTCAGTGGTTTATATCTTTAAACCCGTAGTAGAGAGCGTTAAGCGATACGTGAGATAAAAGGCAGATCACGATGTGTATTATCAACATAGTGAATTTGCGACATTAAAAAAGACAGAAATCGGATCGAAAATTGAATTCTATTTTTCTAGGAAATGAAAAAAAAACACCTCTAAAGGAGAAAAAGTTGGGTTTCTTGTCAATATGAAGCAGGAGAGGCGATCAAAAATAAATTTTTAGAAGGCAACTTCTGATAAAAATTCACTCATAAGAAACTTCGATTTTTTTTTCTCATGGTTGGGGCTCTAAAATCGTAATTTTTAAGACCAACTTCCGTAAGAAAGTCACTCCAGCGTCGTCACTCGGGACCGATGATCTGAAAAAGTACCTTTCAAGAGGCAGGTAAAGTGTAAAAACCTTTATAACGTTAATAATCTCCAAAATCGTGACAAATCAATAGGAGTGACAAGAGGTGAAAAAGGTAGCCCGTGAGGTTTTAGCTCTCTTGAGTACTTTACCCCTTCGAAAGTGACCTCCATCATATCGTAAAATGTACTTAAAATTTTCCAAATTTTGAAAAAAACTTGCTCATAAAATCCAAAGCTTGGTTTATTTTTTATATTTTCTGGGAGATAGGCTATCAAAAATAAGTTCTAATACCTTTCCTCCCTAAACATAATAATAATAATAATAATAAATTTACAAAAAAATGAAAAAATACCCATTTTCTGCGGATGTCGACCCCCATATGACGCTTAAACGCCTGCAAAAACGAGTTCAAAAAGGTAATTTCTAATTCCCTTAGGTATGGGTCGAGTCTCTTAGAGTTTCAATAGGTGAGACCCTTTGAAACCTTCATTTTAAGTTCAACTTTTGAGAATTTCGATCAAAATTTGCGTAAATTTTTAAACTCTCATAACTGTTTCCAAACACATAAGCATTTGTGACCCCTGATTCCAAATCCGGAATCTTGGCTCTATTATATATCACCGCTTTCGAGTTAAAGGTTCACATATATATCAAAGTGGTTTGTTGTACTTTCTGAGCATCCGAAAAGAAAAAGTTAAATTTGGGGGCCAATATCTTCTCAACCGTAGCAGATAGAGGAACGACCCAAGTCCTAAAAGACACGTAGAATTCATATATTACATATCTTTATCTCTCATAGTCTAGAATTTGTCAAAAATCACAAAATATTTTTAGAGGGGCATTATCTCTTGAACGGAAGCCCGTAATATCCTGGAATCTTCCGTATTCCTGCTCAGCATGACGAGATTTATCCTCCTAGGCGGTTTTACGATATTTAAAATTAACTTATATGGCGCAAGTTGTACACATGAATAAAACCTTATTTCAGGGTAGGCCACTCAGAATCTGGAGTCCCCATTAAAGAGTTATAAGCTGTTAAAAAGGGTTGGACTTAAATTATGGCACAATGTTCCGTATTTTAGGATGATTGTGCCATGAAAAATGTGTCTGTGTGCCAGATTGCCAAATTTGACTTTTTCATGTTCTGTCGCCAATTTTAACCGAACAATAGTAGTTAGAGAGTCTGATAGTATATAATTCAACGACTCATGGAACATACTATACTAATTTACAATTCAAGGGTCTAACTATTGCGATTTTTAAAAGATATTAAAGTTCCAGTGAGAATATGTCATTTTGGAAAATTATATATGACTACGACATATACTAATTAATTATTAATGCATTGTAATTACATGTAACATTACATTTCATATTATAATTACACTATGATTCAAGTTCATTTGTTCGAATGAAGGACATTCAAGGAATTTTAGAAGAATCGTAAATCTTATTTCCTTCTCCCTCCCAACTCTCAGGAGGAAGCGATAGCTGTCTCCTGTTAAACCCAACCCCCGCATTTACTCCAATTTAGTTAATTTTAAAAGATATTTTCAATAAAGAATCCAAAATTTACCTTAAGATCAAGAAATAAATAGAGCTATTTTAGTTATTTGGAATCTGGGGGTCAACCGAAAAGAAAATTCAGGAAGGTAGAATGCAGGATTGCTGCAAAAAGACCGTTAAGAGATTTTTCGAATATGTCGAAAGCGCAACTGCTATTTTAGTAATTTGGAATCTTCATTTACCTGGCAAGACTAATAATTATGTGCGATTCATTCTTTAGTTTTCATTTCAAAATCTCTGGCATATCTTTTCATCCTCATTTTAGCTTTCCCTAATTGTATCTCCTCTTTTTTCCAGTTACCAAAACAAGCTATCTACCTTCTCCAATATTAACAATGAAATAGGATAAAGAGAATATATATATATATATATATATATATATAATATATATATATATATATATATATATATATATATATATATATATATATATATATATATATATATATATATATATATATATATATATATATATATATATATATATATATATATATATATATAGCCTCTTCTTTTCTTGTATGATCTGACCTCTCTTCCTCTCCTGAGTCAGACAAAATATAACCATCATCCAATATGCACGCACATGAAAAATACACACACACATTTTGATTAAATTTTATTTTATAAAAGAGCAAAAAAACTGCTTCAAATTTCTTGAGGTAAAAAATTTTTTTTATATATTTGACGATTTAACACAATATCGATTATCAATATATCGGCTCAAAAAATATCATCTATATTTTTTCGATATTATCGTTAATAAATATCAATATCGATATATATATATATATATATATATATATATAATATATATATATATATATATATATATATAATATATATATATATATATATATATATATATATATATATATATATATATATATATATATATATATATATATTTTCGTCTCAATGGACTATTAGGATTCATTGCAAAGAGCCGACATTAGCACCAAAATATAGTAAACTCCATCTTTCTTCAAACATTAAGTCTTCTTTACCCAATTTTCTTAGCGTATTTTTTATGGGGAAGGGGTTCAATAATGCATTAAAAGGAGAACTAGTGATAATCAAGACTGGAATATATACATTCTATCAAACTCATTTAACCAATGTTCAGCAATCTCTCCCTAACACTCACTTTCTCTCTTTTAATTATTTGCTATAACAGAGTTATAACTTACCACATTCATGATTTTTTTTTTGTGGAGAATATCCACATCAAAGACTGAAATACTAATTATTTGCTTTCCATGAAAACATTTCCCAATCATTATAACAATTTCAGGTATCTATATGCATATATAGGATACTAAGATTGAGATGCGTCCTGAATTTCTTATAACGGCAAGAAAATGTTCTGGAAAGCAAAAAAAAGTATTTCTGCCCTTGATGTTGGATATTCTCCCCCGGGGAAAAATCATGAATGTAAAAAGCTATGCCTCAGTTATTGGAAATAATTGAAAGAGTTGAAGTGAGTGTTTGAAAGCGATTACTGAACACTGGTTAAGTAAGTTTGATAGAATCTATATTATTCTAGACTTGATGATTATTAGTTCAACTTTTAATGCATTATTGAGCCCTTCCCCCCGACACACACACACACAAAATTGGGTAAAGAAGACAATATTAGGCAGAAAGATGGAGCTTACTGTCTTTAGGTGTTAAGTATGTTGGCTCTTGATATAGATGGTATTTAATGAACCTTAATATATAAGTCTTTGAAGACAAAAATTAATAATAATAATAATAATAATAATAATAATAATAATAATAATAATAATAATAATAATAATAATAATAATAATAATAATAATAATAATAATAATAATAGTAATAATAAAAATAATAATAATAATAAAGAAGATTATTTAAAGATATAATGATGGTGGAGTCATTGGTTTTGAACACTAAGGGTATATGTTTTTCTTCATCAATGTCAAGAGAAAGTGAAAAGTATGAAGACATTTACCTGTAAAGTAAAAGTATGCTGAATGAATGAAATATGCATATATAAATGACGAGTGCTGCTAAGGACACGGTCATTATCAGGATGGATCAGCGAAATAGGCAGAGAAAACAGGTTAAAGAGGATTAAACATACAAAGAGAGATGGAGTTTGATAACTTTTGATATTAAGCGTATCAGCTCTTGACATGGTTATGATGAATTAAACTCGATGTTGACGAACTTGTTGACGAAAATTAATAATAATAACAATAAAGTCCTTCAGAAGAGGTGAGATGCTTAGGCTATGGAGTCTTGACTAGGGCAGGTGTATGCTTTCATTCATCAATGTCAAGAAAAAGATAAAAAAGTACGGTGATATTATACTGGAAAGTTAAAAGAGATCAGAATAAATGGAATATATATGTAAATGACAGGGTTGTGTTATGATGAGTATTGGCAAAAACAATCTTTATCAGGATGGGTGAGTGTTTCCATCCATCAATGTCACAAGAAAAGTTAAAAGGTTAGCAAATATTTGCCTGGCCTATGAAAAGGAATTTAATAATAATGGATATATATGTAAATGATGTTTTAACTGTTAATTGTTTCGAAAAAGGGGTGGGGCTTCATATTGTGTAATGTTTTGTAATAATGATCTCCTTGTGCTGGGGTGAATATCAACAATATATGTTATGTTTGCGTGAAACTTGGTTGGAATCGGTTGATCTCTGAGGAATATTTCTTTAAAGTAAAATTGAAAATGTTATAATACAATACAGTGAAATTATATATATTTATAGTGTTATATGCTTAAATTCGTGTTTTTAGGAAATTCAGTGTTCCAATACACACATATTACTGATTACGTATATAAAAATATATAGTTTTAAATAAAGGAAATGTTTTTGAAAAGATAATTTATAACTTTTAAGTAACCTTAAGTGAATTTTGTTTAAAATATTCAGTGGAAAAAGTTTTGTTCGTAAAAATTTCTTAATTTATTTTAAAACTTAAATAAAATCAGGATTTTTAATTATTCATGTCCAAGTAAGCTTATTTTACCTATTATTTTTGAAAGAAAAACAATGTGTATAGAAATGTATTCATGTTTGTATCTCTTTTTATTTAGTTGAGTATGATGTTTACTATTTTAAGCTTAAATGTCTTCATTGGTAGCTGAGATGTCTGGTCCTGCAGAGTAAATGAGCTGATGAGGATGTATGTATTGTTTGTTTGTGTTTGAGAGAGAGATTAAATCGAGTCCAAGGTTGATGTATAAGAGAATGTTTATCTAGCGTGTACTTATGGATTAGTAAGTATGTGTGTGGGGGGAAAGGGGTGTTTTTGGGTGCCTGCGCGTTTGAATGATAATGGTTACAAGAAGCATGACATTGTGCTATATTAATCATATGATGTTTTAAAAAAATAGTTACTACTACTAATACCATAGCTGACGTCATACTGATAAAGAAAAAAAGGTTTGTAGAGGGTTTAGATATGTAGTACTGCTACTATAGTGACTAACATCCTGAAAATAAAGTACATTTTTTAGCATGAACTGCTGCTCCTGAAACTATTACAATTAACATAATAATAATAATAATAATAATAATAATAATAATAATAATAATAATAATAATAATAATAATAATAATAATAATAATAATAATAATAATAATAATAATAATAATAATAATAATAATAATAATAATAATGAGAGAGAGAGAAGATCAATAATAATTAATTTCGTTTATAGGAATACGGTAATATCTTCATGATAGTGAACCGTAGTAAGTCTGTATAAATGATGTATGTGACATCCGCATCCGTAAAACATCCGCACCGCATCCGCAATTCTTGATTTTGTAATATACGCATGGGCAATTATTAAATGCGGATGTTTAAAATTTTTAAAAGTTATTAATTTCTTTGTCAAATGTTTGATTAATTTTTTAATTATATATATATATATATATATATATATATATATATATATATATATATATATATATATATATATATATATATATATATATATATATATATATATATATATATATATATATATATATATATATATATATATATATATATATATATATATATATATATATATATATATATATATATATATATATATATATATATATATATATATATATATATATATATATATATATATATATATATATATATATATATATATATATATATATATATATATATATATATATATATATATATATATATATATATATATATGTATATAGTATGTTGTGTGTGTGTGTGTGTGTGTAAGTCTGTTTGAGAGTTTGAGAGTGTGAGAGAGATATAAACATAGTTTCGAATCAAGTAAATAGTAAAAAATGTGGCGATGAAAAGAATAGAAAAGATTGTAAATTGATATAGAATGATATATTAAACAAGTTCTTATGTTTTAGGATACCTGTGTTTTACAAGGTTTGTTTACAATAATAATAATAATAATAATAATAATAATAATAATAATAATAATAATAATAATAATAATAATAAAGTGAGGAAAAGAGTAATAAAGAGGGTAAGGAAAGAAATATAGTAATTGGTATGAAGATGGTTTTAATAGGAGAACCAAAATAATGAAAATAAGTACTATTACTGCTAATATTAGGAATAATAATAATAATAATAATAATAATAATAATAATAATAATAATAATAATAATAATAATAATAATAATAATAATAATAATAAAGAGAAGAGCAATAATAATAATTTAATAAATGAAATACGAAAATGTTTGTTTGGAAATATCGGATATGTGTGCATGTGCTTGTGAGATTGACATAAACTAGTTGCGAGAAAAGCTTAATAATGATAAAGATGGTTAAATGGAAACATAATGGTATATTAAACAAGCACTTAAGTAATAGGGTACGTATATTTCACAAGGTAAAAGCAGAAAAACATTGTGTATATGTTTGCTAGTGATGTGGTGCGGGTTCTGCGTTGTGGAGGTGTGGCAATGGTGTAGAGCTGCTGAAGTTTCGTGTGTTTTGCTACGAATGGGGTTTCCTTAAGCGGTTAAACACCCTTATAGCCCTCTAAGAGGCTTATCTAGGATTGGGTGGTTAAATACCTTATACCACTCTATGGAGTCAAATATGAGTGTGTGTGTGTGTGTTATAAAACAAATATAATAGTAAAAAATATGTTGAAGGAAAGAATAAAGATGATAAATACAGGGTGTCTCTAAATTCTGGGCACATAGGAAATGTCAGTAAAACTAACAAAACAAGTCTCCAAAAAAAATATTTTTATAAACCTGCACAGATTTTTTTGTTCTAATTTTATATATTTTAGTGTGCTGAATCTGAAAATGACCTCCATTTTTTCCCATCATATATAATTTTTTTTCAACAGAAAAAAAGAATTGTAATGATTCAACACTGCTAAATCAAAAAAGCGTTATTTATCATAAAAATAAAAACATTTAAATTTGTTTTCAATGAAACAAATTTGTTTATAAATTTAAAGTATTTTACTGTATTGACGTGTAAAACTTTCATATCTTCTCTTCTTCTCTCTCATACTTCTCCAGGTGAGCTTTCGTTTTCCATTATTTGTAGTTTCCCTTCTTTTTAATTGAAGGGTCTAATCTTTAATAAAAAAATTAAATAAATAAATAAATAATTATTTGACCGATTACCCTGAAATCTGCAATGTATATACCTTTTTTCAAGCTGAAAAAAACTCGATTTCTGACGTTTTTCTTATTCCATAACGGTTTGAAAGTTATTTGGAGCCAAACCTAAAAAAAAAGTGAATTAGCGGGGCCAAACCACTGGTTGAAATGACTCGAAAATTTATCTGAATATTCATAGCCCCAATGACTAGAAATAGTGGGAACATATTTTTGACATCTTCTTTAGAAAAAAAGTAACAAGCACTTGAATTTTTTTTATCCCTTAATATTTGGAAAAATATGTCCTTCCAGACAAAAAAAAATTATTTTTAAAAAAAAACTGCACCTACTATTTTTTTATTATTTTTGGCAGGTGTTTAGAGGAGGGACAAGGCTACAGTTTTCTTTCAATACATTATTAAATGTTATTTGTTTTATTCGAGATATAGCCCCTCAAAGTTTGGAAATTTTGAAATTTTTTCGAAAATTGGCCAAATTTGAGAGGCTGTATTTAGAAACCAATAAGTAGCATTGAATGATGTATTGAAAGAAAGTTGTTGAAGGTATAGTCTTTTTCATAAATATTTTTGTCTGAAAGCATAAATTTTGAAAAATTAAAAAAATAAAAAAAATTCGAGTTAGTCAGAAAATTCATATAACTTTATTTCTAAAAAGCAAAGAACAAAACTCTATTAGAAGCTTTTGTAGCCAATGGAGTTTTTCAATTATATATATTATAATTTTCAGGTTATTTCGATCAGTGGTTTGGCCCTACTATTCATTTACAAGAGGGGAAATTTAAAAAAAAAAAAATCTTTCATAAGTACAGAAAAACGTTAGAAATAATTTTTTTCAGTGGGAAAAAGGCATATACCCTGAAGGTTTCAGAGTAATCGGTCGAAAATGAAAAAAAATTTCAACATTGAACCCTTCCACCCCCCACCCCCTCCACCATATTCACATCCCATCTTTCCTGGTAGCGTCTCTCCATTTCCATAACATCCTGGTGGAATCTTTCCCCCTGCTCCTCACTGTAGTCTCCTAAGTTTTCAGGAAAGTCGTTTGTGTGACTGTAAAAAATGGATTTTTAAGCTCATGTTGCAGCCTGGAGCTTTTGAAAGAATTTTTTTTGGAATTTGGATCTTTGTTATTTCCCAAAAACTTATGCACTACGTCTTTAAATTAATCCCACGTTTCTCTCTCAGTTTCATTCATGGTCGCTGGAAACAAGTAATCAGACAAGAGTTCACGTATGTTTGGTCCAACAAAAACTCCCTCTTTCAACTTGGTCTAGCAAGTTTTGGGAATTGGAATATAGTTACTTGAAATATTTTCGATCTTTTGGTAGAGATTTAACAAATTGTTTCATTAGTCCCAATTTGATATGAAGAGGTGGTAAGAGGACGTTTTCACGAGGAACCAGGCTTCTCTTGATGACGTTCTTTTCACCAGGAATTAGGGTGTCTTGAAGTAACCAGTTAGTTTTTTTCCTTATGAAGGTCTTTAGCTCAACTATCCCACAAGCACAGAAAGCAGGAATATTTTGTATAGTCTGACTGTTGGTCCAACAACATGGTTAGAATTTTAAAATCTCCACATACTATCCAGCGAAAAGCTTCATAGTTGATTTTCTCAAGAATTAGAGCCAAATCTTTATAATTTTCTTCCAGATGCACCGAGTGTCCAACTGGAAAATATGCAAATTTATTACCATTATGCAGAAAGACTGCCTTTAGGTTTGTTTTGGACGAATCAATTAATAAGCGCCATTGGGATGATTCATATTCTATTTCAAATTGTCTCATAAAGCCAGAGATGTCACTCCAGAGCACAAGATTCCCTCTTTTACAATAAAAAGATGTGAATTCTCTCTCTCTAATGTCTGTACTACGAAAAAGATGGGTAGGTAACGGAAGGTTTTTGTACTTGAGTCTTAAGCCCAACAATTCAGCAGTATCTCTTGGAAGTCCCAAATCACTAACACGGTCGTTTAACTCGTTCTGGGAAAAAAAGTTGGGGCCCATCATGCACAGAAAATTTAGACCCAGAATATAAAACAAAAATTATCCAGAGAAATAACACAGCTTCTCCGAGACATAGCAAGAGTATAAACTTTTATCACTGAGAGAATTGTACTGGCACGCTTGAATGCTAAACTAGTAATGATGAATAAAATAAAAGGAAACTAAAATTCTTCCAATGACAAATCGAAACATGTAAGGACATGAATATACCGGCACTCTGTCCAAATCCTTTAATCATTATATATATATATATATATATATATATATATATATATATATATATATATATATATATATATATATATATATATATATATATATATATATATATATATATATATATATATATATATATGAGGTGGACCGGATATCCGCATGCAACTTTATATATCCGCATCATTTTTCCATATCCGCATCCGCGGATATCCGCAATTGGATATCCGCAACCGCATCCGCATACGCGGATAGTTTTGAAGAAAAACTAAGCAACAATATATATATATATATATATATATATATATATATATATATATATATATATATATATATATATATATATATATATATATATGTTGCCTCTGGTAGGCAAATGACGGAAGCCTACCAATTTACAAACAGATTTAGAAAGCAATCCAGAAATCGGGTCAATTTTAAAGGTCGACATGTCCCGATACACGGCGTTTAAAGGTGTGTAAGTCATAGAAAGTTGATAAAATAGATGAAGGGAGTGTGTTCTAGACTTTACCAGTAGAGTACATGCAAGATTGAGAAAAGAGGTTAAGTCTGTCGTCAGAGAGTTGGACACAGAAAGGATGAGTGTGTGAAGAAAAGCGTGTCGCGCGAGCTATTCTCAAAGGAGGAGGTATGAGACGGGAGAGTTCAGAAGAGCAGTGTTCATTGTAATAGGACCATTGGGATGACGCAACAGTTTGACGGGCAAGATTGGAGAGAATTAATAAGAGCCGAAGAGTTGATAAGACGAAAAGCCCTAGACTCCACCTTCTCAAGGAGAGCTGAATGAGTGGAACCACCTCAGATGTGTGACGCATACTCCATACAGGGGCGAACAACATCCCTGTAAAGAGCAAGCAACTGGGGTGGAGTGAAGAATTTCTGAAGGCGCCTCAGAACACCCAACCTTTTAGAAGCTTGTTTAAAGAAGGAGTAAAGTGATCTTTCCAAGAAAGATCACGAGAAATAGAAACATCGAGAATATTAAGGAGAGATGAAGGTTTGAGTTGTGTGTTTTCGAAGAGGATATCATAGTTGTGTGGAAGATTGCTGCTCTGAGGGGTGCCTTTCAAATTGAAAGGGATAATGCATGATGGAGTCATCGGGATAGGAGATGAAGTAACACATGGGTCATTAATGAAAACCAAAAAGGTGTTGGGGATAGGGCAGAACCCTGAAGAGAACCATTATTAAAAGATTAAAAGATGAACGGTGGCCGTCTACAACAGCTGCTATAGAACGACCAGAAAGGAAATCAGAAAGAAGGATAGATACGGGAAGAGGGAAGTTTGAAAATCAAAGCAATGTGCGAGAGACTGTCAAAAGCTTTCAATATGTCTAGCGCAACAGCAAAAGATTCACCGAAATGCCGAAGAGCGGAAAACCAAGAGTTAAAAAGAAGGGTAAAATGATCACCAGTAGAGCGTTTCTTATGAAAGCCATACTGGCGATCAGAGATAAGATTAGAGAATTGAGAGGTTTCCAAATCTTCCTGTTAAAGATAAATTCAAAAACGTTAGAAAGAACGGAGGCTAAAGAAATAGGACGATAGTTAGAGAGTTGAGATTGGTCCCCTTCTTCGGCACAGGCTGAATGAGCGCACGTTTCCAACAGGAAGGGAAGGTCAAAGTAGAAAGACAAAACGAAATAGTTTACCAGGGCATGGTTCAAGTTTGAAAGCACAACTTTTGAGAACCACAGGAGGAGTACCAACAGGCCAATACACCTTCCTAGTGTTAAGCTCAGAGAGAGCAGAAATGACGTCTTTAGAAAAAATTACAATTTTAGGCATAATTGAGTTAGAGTGGGTTGAAGGAGTAGGAACAGCTCCGAAATCGTCTTAAGGTTGAATTAGAAGGCAAAAATTTGAGCAAAAGGTTCAGCTTTAGAGGAAGGCAAAACGCCAGTTGTAAAGTCGGAAGATACTAAAGGAGGAAAAGAGGAAGAAGAAAGTTAGAGTTGACATTTTTTGCAAAATGCCAGAAAGGGCGTGAAGAAGAAGAACCAGAATGATTATTGCATTTTCTACGGAGAAATGAGTTTTTAGTTGTGCTGAGAATAGATTTTGCACGATTCCGGGATGAAATATCTGTAGTTTGAAAACGACAGTAATCCCTGAAGGCAGCGTCACTGCGGCGGATATCTTGAGAACAAGTAGAGTTAAACAAAGGTTTATTAGGTTCAGTAGAAGGGAAAGAATATGGAATGTACGCTTCCATGCCAGAGAGAATCACCTCGGTTATGCGCTCTGCACATTTAGAGGGACCCCTCCTACGGAAACAGTAATCATTCCATGGGAAATCAAAAAATTACAACCACAAGTGAGATGAGTTTGCAGCACCAAAAAGCCAGAAACGGCTCCTTGCCGAAGGCTGGGACCATTCTTGCGGAAGACTTGAAGAGACAGAACAAGATACAGAGATAACCTGATCGGATAAACCCAGAGGAGGAAAGAGTTTAACAGAATAAGGGGAAAGATAAGAAGTTAGGAAATGATCAAGTATGTTGGGTTCATCACCAAGGCAATCAGGGATACAGGTAGGGAGATGCACCAACTGCCCAAGGTTTTCTGGATAGAAAAGTGGTAGGCGAGAGTAGTATATGTGGCTAGATCGACAGGCAGTTAGGCTTAACGAAAAAAAAAAAAAAAAATTTCCGAACTGAATTTTGATTTGCAATGCAAATCACTCCGCTCAAATTGACCTCACGTTCTTTCCTGACACCATTTTGGGGGGTTCAACCCAATGAAATTGGCCTCGAGTCTGGGGAAGGGGCCCCACGGGGGGCCCGTGAACCCCCCAAAAATGGTATCAGGAAGTTGCCTGAGTTTGCAAAATCGCTGCGTTCACCTCACTATCTTTCCTGACCATTTTCTTTGCGGTTCAGTCCTGCTGAACTTGGCTCGAATCTGGGGGTCCGGGGGGGTGCGTGAACCGACAAAGAAAATGTCAGGAAGGTCCCTGAGAATGCAGGATTGCACGCAATTGCAGAAAAGTCCGTTCGGAAATTTTTTTTTGTTTTTGTTTTTCGTTAAGCCTAACTGCCTGTCGATCTAGCCACATATACTACTGGCGAGTTCACCAGCTGGATCATAGAGCTAGATGAAAGCCATTGGTGGTGGTGAACATTGAAATCACCTAAAATGATGATTTCGGAAAAGGAGAAGAAAGAATGTGTTCTGATTTGGAGTTAAGATTGTCATACAACTTTTTATAGTTGGGAAAATAAGGAGGTAAATAAACAGAACAAATGAGTTTAGTTGTAGAGATGCAAGAAAGTTTAAGCCATCAAGTAGATAATTCAGAAGACTCCAAATTAGGGACACGAGAACAGGCAACATCGTTGCGCACATTTCTTCTTTGGAAGAAAATTGAGGATAGAGACAGTAGGAGGAAATGGAAGGGTTTGTTGTCAGAGCACTCAGACACCTAGGTTTCAGTTAGGAACAAGAGATGATCTCTAGAAGAAGAGACGTGGTGTTCGTCAAAATGGAAATTAGAAAAAGAGACCGCAAATGTTGCAAAAGTTATTGAAAATTGAAGACCGTGCACCAGAGCAAGTTTGCTTCAAGGTCTTGGTAGCACCAACCCTATCACCGGAGACCATCAATGACCAAGTGGTGAGGGGGGAAGGGGTCGATGAGGGGTTATATTTGGAAGCCGGCACTCTACTCTTCTCCGAGGCAGTTTTACGTTTCTCCATTGGGAATTTTTTTTTTTTAAAGGAAATGTATGTGTACGTGCTTGTAAATTTGTAGGATACGTGTGAAGAAAGGGGAAGATTGTGGGTATATATATATATATATTATATATATATATAAATATATATATATATATATATATATATATATATATATATATATATATATATATATATATATATAATATATATATATATATATATATATATATATATATATATATATATATATATATATATATGGTCAGACTGCAGTTTGATCTCGTTAAATATTTCAAAAAAACTACTAAACGTACGTTAAAAAAGGATAACATTTTTGGAATCCTTGAAGAAATTTGATAAAGAAAATTATAAAAGATGTGAAAATAAGTTTTAAAAAATTGTTTTGTAGGATAATTGAGAAAAATTCTGGCAGTATTATTATTATTATTATTATTATTATTATTATTATTATTATTATTATTATTATTAAATACAGCGTTATCTATTATTTATTATTATTAAAATTGTTTAGTTTTTTAGCGAACTTAATTCGACTTATTTAACCTGAACGATCGAAGATTACAGTGATATACAGGCCTAACTGATAGATGGATACAAGCCTACTGCTGTATTACACCATATATATATATATATATATATATTATATATATATATATATATATATATATATATATATATATATATATATATATATATATATATATATATATATATATATATATATATTTCACGTTTTACAATTTATTTTACTCCAATTTCGCCAAATTTTATATCAGAAAAAGAGACCCTGCCAGACCTACGATGTCGTGAAACGTATGAAAAAACTATAAAGTACGTACTTATTAAAATTATTATAAGTTTTTTTCTTTCCTAATTCCCAATTTTTCTTTATCAAAATTCTTCAAGGATTCCAAAAATGTTATTCTTTTTAACGTACGTTTAGTAGTTTTTGAAATATTTAACGAGATCAAACTGCAGTCTAGCCTATATATATATATATATATATATATATATATATATATATATATATATATATATATATATATATATATATATATATATATATATGTGTGTGTGTGTGTGTGTGTGTGTGTGTGTGTGTGTGTGTGTGTGTGTGTGTGTGTGTGTGTGTGTGTGTGTGTGTGTGTAATCATCATTGACAAAATGATTAATGAACAAGAATCTTAATCAAGAGTAACTCAAGATTTTTTCTTCAATGAAAGCGTACACAACAATTAAATAAAATAAACAAATTTTGTAAGAAAACCTTACGTGATAGAACTTTTTCGTATTTTTTCGTGTTCAGCACCCAAAAATCTAAAGGAAACAATTGAAAAATCATTTGCAGGTTTTTGATTGTAGACTTTTATTTTTACTCCAAAGATTAAATATAGCTTTGTCGAAAGAAGAAAGAATTTAACTGGCCCTTCTCAGTAGACGTGAAGGATGGTCAAATCGAAAGATAGTGGAAGAATTTAATGCTCGTCATTCACGGAGGACTTCACCTGGCTTTTCCATGATTGCGAAGGTGGTTAAAAAGTTCAAATAAACGGGCACTATCATGGACAAACCAAGTTCTGAACAACTACGAGTTACACCCGAAACTAAAAAATGTGTCATGGCAAAAATATATGCTAGCTTCAAAAAATCACATTGGAGGACATCCATTGAGCTGGATTTTCCCAAAACAACCATCACTCTTGTCTTAAAAATAGCAAAAATTTAATATGTACAAATTAAGAAGTCTTAATTATTCATCAGAGAATGACCTATATAGACGATTTGAGAAGTGTGAATGGTTTCCCAATAAATTGAATGAAAATTGTCGCTTCACCGAAGACTGTGCTGTTTAGCGATGAAGCTTTGTCTTATGAGAATAGTGAGGCCAACAGACAAAATGTCGATACTAGTCGCAAAGCGATCCAAATTTTGTTGATTATTCAAAAGAGCAAGGAGTGGAAAAAAGTATGGTGTTGTGTGGTTTGTGGAAAGCTAATGTATTGAAACCATTCTTCTTCGATGAAGATGTAACTGGTTAGAAATATTTAGCCAATCTGAGGGATCAGTTATGGCAACAACTTGAAGGATTAGGTGAAGGACTGCATGACTAGTTAAAACAGGATGGCATCCATGCCCATTTCACCAAGGTTGTAAGAGATTGGCTGAAAGACAATTTTCCTAACGTGATAGAAAGACATAGATAGAAGTAGTCTCCTCGGTCGCCTGATCTTAGTCCCTTTGACTTATTTTTCAAGGTTAGGCTAAAGAAGAAACTGTACTCAATCAAAAATCGCAGATAAAAAACACTTGATTAAACGCCTAAAGAGTGAGTGTACTCAAATAGACAGCAATATGAATTTTTTACATCGGGTTAACTTGAATTTTGCAAGGTGAATCAACCTGTGCATCGCAAATGATGAAAATCATATTGAAGACGTTATTGCATATTCCAATTGAATAAAATGTTAATATATATCATATCTGGGAAAGTCTCTTTATTCCCTATGTGTTCAAACTTTAGGCATACCCTGTAGAAGCAGGATGATATTCTGAATAAATTTTTATGTTTTAGAGTATGTATATTTTACAAGAAAAAACATGAAAACATTGTGTTTGTGTGTGTGCGTGTATGTGTGGCCGCTGATGCTGTGATAGACGTTACTGCTGAGTTGGATTGTGGTTGAGCGGTTGACAGCTCCATGGGTCTTACCAAGAATGGGGCTTAGTCCTTAAGCAGTTAAACACCCCTATTATCTTTAAATAAAACTCATCATGAATGGATCTAAGTCATTAAGCGGCTAAGGACCCCTACACCCATCTATGTAGTTAAATTTTTCCAATTTAATATAGTGGAAGTCGAACCTCACAAGGGAATGGGGCTGGAGCATATATATATATAATATATATATATATATATATATATATAT
>SEYY01007506.1:0-2500 GCA_009176605.1 Armadillidium nasatum
ATATATATATATATATATATATATATATATATATATATATATATATATATATATATATATATATATATATATATATATATATCTATATATATTTATATATATATATATGTAAGATTTATATATATTATATATATATAAATATATAATATATATATATATATATATATATATATATATATATATATATATATATATATATATATATATATATATATATTATATATTATATTATTTTAATTTTATTATAATTATATTATGCATTTAAATATATATATATTATTATAATATTATTATAATTATTTTATTATTATATATATTATATATATATATATATATATATATATATATATATATATATATATATATATATATATATATATATATATATATATATATATATATTCACATATATATATATATTAATATTTTTTACTTATAAATTTTTATTTACACCAGAACTGAAAACTTTTTGATACATTTAATTAACTTTATAAAATTTATGAAAATAACTAATAGATTTACAAAAGTTAGGAAAATATTTATTATTTTTAAGTTACCCAATACAATTATTTTCTTTAAATTAGAAAGAAAACTTCTTTAGACTAACTATTTTAAAAATTTTAATTTCCAATATCAATTGTTTGTATTATTCATTTATTTCATATTTTTAATTTCACCTTTCTTTTTTATAATTTTATTATTATTATTATTATTATTATTATTATTATTATTATTATTATTATTATTAATTATTGGATTATCTGAGGCTTCCGGATATCGTAAATTATTAAATTGACAATTTTTAATTATTAAAAGATCCATAATTCAAAGCATTCCCAGTTCTGAAGCTCGAATTCAATCACTAATAGGAGCAACGGCTTGTCTCAACGAGATTTTCTTTTAACCCAAATGTGGAGAGAATAGTGGGAAATGTATCTTTATTACTAACCTTATTTTATACACAAGAAATTGAAAGCAGAGGAGTCTAACTAGATGTTCGAATCTCAATTTTAAAAATTAAAACTTTTCAATAATTTAATAAAGTATCTTTATTTCGCTTATAAGATCTTGTGATTTCTTTAAAAGTCATTTTTTAGGAGGGGGTGCGAGGAGGGGATTGTCTGAACCACAGTCCCGTTACCAAGAGTATTATTTAGTAAAATTTTGTACTTTGCTAAATTAAGTATTTACTGTTAATATAAATTAGGCCTTTGCCTGACAGGATGGTTAGGTAATAGTATGACATCAATACAACATTTGTTGTGGTGGTACCAGCTGTACTATTCTGAACTCAATGACTGCAGATAAATTATCGGTAGACACATGTTTTTGTTATTTTTTTTCTCAGTTTCCGCCAGATCAAGATGTATCTCGACAATGGTCTCACTCATCTCTACTTCCTACCAGAAGGAAAAAGAAGGAAGGGTGACAAATATATATTTTTTTAATATTTCCAATTTTTAAGCAACTTTTTTATCTTGGAAATTTTTAAATTATATTATTTCCTAATGAACTGCTGAAAAATATTTTAATATAAGCATTCTGTGAATTATGAAACGAAGTGGTAAAGAGTAAAAAAGTATATAGAAAATATATAATTATAAGTGATGATCCAAGTTCAAGAATTCATTAAAGATCTTCAAGATTCTTCAAGCAAACTGTTCCAAGAATCGTGTTCTAGGAGTTCTGCTGCAGCTATTTTCTTCTGGTTGCAGCTAAAATTGAAGATAGAAATTTTTATCCTTAATCTATCTCCAGTATTTTTGAATTGACACGTGTTGTAAAAAATAAATAAAGTAAGCGTGACGTCACTCCAGATTTTCGTGGAATAAACCCACTATCATATAAGTTTATACTATGATTACCGAATTGAAGTCGTACCTATGCTACACCTACTACTAACAAAATGGCTATAGGATGAAAATAATTAAATAATTGTCACATTTTCCATAATTTTTGCGCAATATTAAAATTTTTGCTGCTTTACAATTAGATTTCTCATTCTTAATATTTGTCCAAATATTTATTTAATTTTTTTTTAAAATCACAGAGTATTTTTTTATTAACAATGCAGTTGCATTTATAACAATCGACATGATTGGTTACTAGAATAAATTATTTTATAAATAATTTAATATATTTATTTCTTATGTTCATTTTAATAAACTGTAAAGTTTTAAATAACAAATATTAATAAAAAAATCAAAATTTTCTTCTCAATAACAAAATAGTTTACCATAATATAAATTTTTTCTTAGATATATAATTTTTTATGATAACTATTATTATAGATGACTTGTTTTATATAATATATAATATATTATATATATATATATATATATATATTATATATAATATATATATAATATATATATATATATATATATATTATATATATATATATATATATAATATATATTATATATATTTTTTTATTAATAAACCTTAATAAAGTACATATTCTTAATTATTTAAAAATAAAAAAATTTAAAAGTATATA
>SEYY01007506.1:12500-25000 GCA_009176605.1 Armadillidium nasatum
AATATACACATAATATACATAAGCACACACACACACACGCATAAAAGTACTGGGAACATATATATATATATATATATATATATATATATATATATATATATATATATATATATATATATATATATATATATATATATATATATATATATATATATATATATATATATATATATATATATATATATATACGTATATAGTAAGTAGGTCGTAGGCTCTTACCCAAATTATTAAAACTATTGGGCATTAGAAGCGTCTGATAAGTTGCTTCATTCTTTGGCATTTTATTACCCAATGGTTCGTCTCTCTTGCCTCTCATTTAAACTAGAATGCAGTCAATTGTCAACATTACACTTGGAGATCTTTATAGCTTGTCTGGAGGAATCTCAATCTCTCTCTTACTTCAAATTTCACTTCATCTTACCGTATAATGTACAGTATATATTTTTTCGTTTTGACATTTAAATGATAGCAGCAAATAATATTGAGTCTGAGAAAATACACAACTTCTAAACAAACCCCACCTCTGCTGCTACCATTCAACCTGGGAATTTGTGGCTTCGGTGATGGGAGTCGTGTAGGTACGGTATCGAATACTTGCCTGGTGCACGGTCTTTATACTCCCTTACTGTGATACATACGCGAATGTTGTGAGTTTATGCGAAACAATATTCCTTGTTCTTATGTTAATATTTTGGAGTCTTACGAATGTTCTTACTTGTTGATTCCCCTTATTGGCCGTCCGTTTAAACGTTCATTATTTCTGGTTATATTATTTATTTCCTAACTCAACAAGCTATAGTAAATTCTAAACTATCTCAAATCTAAATTATAATACATTCTGGTATTATTTTCTTTCTCCGAAATCAGAATTTTGATGAATTTTAAAGCTAGCTACATATGAGTTACGTGTAGTTCTGAGAATACAAACAGTGAACACAACAACGAATTTGATAACCAAATAACCTTGAACAATTGGAGTACTTTCTTCTCTATAATTTTAGAAGTCCATAGAATGTTTTCTTATTATTCTGTAGTATTTTTGTATGTTTTTTTGGTACTATTAATATTATTTTCAATTTTTTTCCTTGTTTTCAACCACAAATGGCTTATCCATAATTCTGAGAATACAACTGTTGAACTCAACAACCAATTCGATATTTAAATAAGCTTGAACAGTTCAAACATCTCCGAATTCGTATAATTTATATCCTTCCCAGACAGGAACTATACTTTGAAGCCTAATAAATATGCTTTAAATTTATATCATATTTTAATTATAAAATGCATTTGTCTTGCAATAATAAACGCTAAAATAAATTTGAAATTTAATTAAAATTAATTATGAAAATATATTTCTGCTACAGTAAATTGGCAAAATAAAATAATACTAATAAATTTAATAAATAAATAAATAAATACTTTTTCTCAATCTAGGCTCGCAATTTAGCCCTAATGTGGGTGGGGTTCTGGGTGGAGTGGAGAGGGGGATAAAAAATATTCCCAAAGAAAAGAAAAATAAACGATTGCTTCCCCCCCTCCCTTCCTTTCCACTTTTCCTATAATTTTTTTCCAACATTTTCGTTTAGAATGAGATCGAAGCAATTTTGAATGCTTATATATATATATATATATATATATATATATATATATATATATATATATATATATATATATATATATATATATATATATATATATATATATATATATATATATATATATGGTGGGTAAAAACTAGAGGCCAACTAATTTAAACCAGAATATGAGAAAGGATTAAAATCTAGTCGTTATTTTTCAATATATCACGATACACGACGTTTTAAGGTGTGCAAGTCATAGGAAGTTGAAAAAACATAGCGGGAATGTGTTCCACATTTTACCAGTTGAGTACATGTAAAATTGATCATAGTGGTTAACTCCGGAGTCAGAGAGTTGGAAAGAGAAAGGATTAGACTGCGTAAAAAAAGGTGTAGCACGAGCCCATCTCATTGGAGGAGGTATGTGACGAGAGAGTTCAGAAGAGCAACAACTATTGTAATAACGATAGTGCAGAGTTATGCAACAATTCATTGGGCAAAAACAGGAGAGTTGATAAGCCCTAGATTCTACCTTTTCAAGAACAGTAAGAGTGGAATCACCCCAGATGTGTAATTCGTACTCCATAAAGAGCAAACTATAAAGAGCAAACAACTTGGGTGGCGAGAAAAAATTACTAAGGTTAGATGCTTGTTTAGAAAGAGAAATAATGTGATCCTTCCAAGAAAGATCACTAGAAAAAGATACGCCGAGAACATTAAGTACAGAGTACAAACGAAGCTGTGTGAAGGTTGTGTCGAGAGGAGTTTGGAAATCAAAGATTCTACCGAAAGCTTCTGTGTGTCCAGCGTGACAGCAAAAGAGTTACCGAAATGACGAAAAGAGGAGAACCAAAAGTCAGAGAGAAGGGAAAGAAGATCACTAGTAGAGTGTTTTTTACGAAAGCCATACTGGCGATCAGAGATAAGATTTGAAGAATTGAGATGTTTCCTAATATTCCTGTTAAGGATAGATTCGAAAACTTTACAAAGAACTGACGTTAAAGAAATGGAACGGTAGTTGAAGAGTTGAGAGAAGTCTCCTTTTTTTCAGCAAACATTGAATGAGCGCACGTTTCCACTAAGACGGGAAGACTGAAGTAGACAGGCAGAGACGAAATAGTTTACCAAGGAAGGGCAATCTCAGAAACAAGTTTTGAAAATCACAAGATGGATACCATAAGGATCGCGCTCTTTTTTATTGCTAAGCTCAGAAGGAGCAGAAATGATGACTTTGAAAAAAATTACCATTTTAGGAATAAATTAGTTGGGAGAGGAGTTGAAGGAGTTAAAATAGCTTCGGAATCGTCTAAGGTTGAATCAAAGGCGAAAGAGTTCGGCTAAAAACTGTAAAACGGCAGTTGTGCCGTCAGAAGATACAAGACGAAGGAATGAGGAAGAAGCAAAGATAGAGTTTAATTATTTTGCAAAATGCCAGAAAAGGTGGGAGGAGGAGGAGCCAGAAAGATTATTGCATTAACGACGGAGAAATGAGTTTTTGGTGTTGCTAAGAATAGATTTCCAGGTTGAAATATAAGTTAAATTTGTTTCTGGAGTTTGAAGACGATGGTAATATATATATATATATATATATATATATATATATATATATATATATATATATATATATATATATATATATATATATATATATATATATATATATATATATATATATATATATATATATATAAATATATATAATATGAAAAAAACTTTACCTTGAGTAAATAAAATAAAATGTATATCTTTAATCCTAACTTAATCTGTTTTCTTTAAAATTGAACCAATAATAAATAATAATAATAATAATAATAATAATAATAATAATAATAATAATAATAATAATAATAATAATAATAATAAAAATAATAATAATAAAATAAATAATAAAATAAATATAAAAATAAATAAATAATAAAAATAATAATAATAATAATAATAATAATAATAATAATAATAATAATAATAATAATAATAATAATAAAAACAATAGTAAAATAAAAATATCGATGAAAATAATAATAATAATAATAATAATAATAATAATAATAATAATAATAATAATAATAATAATAATAAAATAATAATAATAATAAAATTGTATAATAATAATAAATAATAAAAAAAAAAAAAAAAAAAAAAAAAAAAAAAAAAAAAAAAAAAAAAAAAAAAAAAAAAAAAAAAAAAAAAAAAAAAAAAAAAAAAATAATAATAATATATAATGATAATAATAATAATAATAAGAACAACAATAATTATAACGAGAATGATAATGATATTCATTATCAAAATAGATACAATTTATGAATACAAAACACTAATTTAATTATAAATCAAATAAAATAAATTATATAATATTTCATTTTAAGTTTATTGTGAAAAAAAAATTCTTAAGGCAACAGAATAATATAGCAAAGCAACAAGTAAAATAATATTTAATATTTAAATAACAAGTAAATAAACAACAACAAATATTAATTATAATATTAATAATAATAATATTAATATTAATATCAAAAATACTAATAATATTAATAACAATAAAAATTAATAACTCTAATAATAATAACTCTAAATACATGTAACTGTAAAATTATTTCTCAGCTCAACTGGTACATCATTCAATATTGTAGCACTTTGGTAGGCAAAGTTGCTTATAAAAATAAAGAACATGAGGTATTGGGCAAAGAATATCAAGGCTACCTCTAGTTATATATCAATGCTCATATACAAAGTGAAACATATTCCTATACACAAATGAACTTTAATAAAAACCATAATAACACCAATGCTAATAGAATAATAATAATAATAATAATAATAATAATAATAATAATAATAATAATAATAATAATAATAATAATAATAATAATAATAATAATAATAATAATAATAAAAAAAATAAAAAAAAAAAAAAAAAAAAAAAAAAAAAAAAAAAAAAAAAAAAAAAAAAAAAAAAAAAAAAAAAAAAAAAAAAAAAAAAAAAAAAAAAAAAAAAAAAAAAATAATAATAAAATAATAATATTAATAATAAAAATAAAAAAAAAAAAAAAAAAAAAAAAAAAAAAAAAAAAAAAAAAAAAAAAAAAAAAAAAAAAAATAAAAAAAATAAATAATAATAATAATAATAATAATAATAATAATAATAATAATAATAATAATAATAATAATAATAATAATAATAATAGTGATAACAACGATAATGACAATAAGGATGATAAAAAGATAATTATAACATTGGTAATCTTTAAAATTTCATAATAACGATTTAAAAATTGTAAACAATATTAACAAATTTTAAGAAATATTAATTATAATATTAATAATATATTAATATCATTAATACTAATAATGATGTTAATATTAATAATAATAAATTAATTACTAATAATAATAGCAAAAAAAAAAATAAAAAAAAAAAAATAAAAAAAAAAAAAAAAAAAAAAAAAAATCAATAATAATAGGTAAAATAAAAAAGTAATAATAATAATAATAAAAATAATAACAATAATGATTGTAATAATTATCAAATCAATAAAAATAATAATAATAATAATAATAATAATAATAATAATATAATAATAATAATAATAATAATAAAATAAATATAATAATAATATAATAATTAAATTATAATAAAATCAAATTAAAATAATAATAATAATAATAATAATAATAATAATAATAATAATAATAATAATAATAATAATAACATTAATGATAATAATAATAATAAAATAATGATAATAATATTGATTGTTATAATAATAATAATAATAATAATAATAATAATAATAATAATAATAATAATAATAATAATAATAATAATAATAATAATAATAAAAAGAAGAATGAATGATAATAATATAAAAATATTAATAATAATAATAATAATAATAATAATAATAATAATAATAATAATAATAATAATAATAATAATAATAATAATAATAATAATAATAATAATAATAATAATAATAATAATAATAATAAAACTGCTTCTCAGTACTATTATCACTAAAAATAACAAGAGCAATAATAAAGATAATAATTAATAATAATAATAATAATAATAATAATAATTTTGTGGATACTAATAATATTTGTTTTTTGAGTTAATCAATACCACTTTACTAGTTTCTATATTTAGACTAACATAATAGATAACTCACTAAATATTTTAAGTAGATATAATAACTCAAGACAAATATAACAAGGGAGATATGTGGTTGGGGAAGGAGTATAGTTGGGAGAGCTGACCAGAGCAGCAGAGGTGGTTTGGGCATGGATATAGGATGAATGAGGTGAGACTGGCTAAAAGGTACTTGTATCAGAAGTAAAATGTGAGAGAGGTAGGGGAAGACCAAAGGGAGGTTAGATGAGTGAGGTGAGGGATTTATTGAGGGACAGAGAGTTGATGGGCGACAGATGTGCGGTTGACGAAGGATAGGAATGAGTGGAAAAGAGTGGTGAGGGGGTGAGTGTTGGGAACGTTTGTGGATTGAGGTAGACACCACCCCACGATTGTGGGAAGGGTTGTGAGAATAATTTATATATAATATATATATATATATATATATATATATATATATATATATATATATATATATATATATATATATATATATATATATATATATATATATATATATATATATATATATATATATATATATATATGCACTTGCCCTATCAAAAAAAATCTGTAGAATAAATATAATTATCAAATTGCATAATTTAAATGCAATGTTCAAACAAACATTAAAAGGAATATATCATTAATATTAATGTGATTGAGATATATTGAATAGAAGGATGGCACTTCATTGATCAAACAGAGTAAAAAATAATTTCATTATTCAATGGTAAGCTGAGGTAATATAATAAGGTTTCTATAGTATATTTCGAGAGAATTGGGAACAAGACATTGATGATAATAAAAAAATCATAATTTTTAGACAGACAAGATTGAAAGCTCTTGTTTAATATACATAATATTTTTTATTAAGTTGGCTTTATATAACCTGTTGCTGTTATTATTATTATTATTATTATTATTATTATTATTATTATTATTATTATTATTATCATTATTATTATTATTATTATTGTTATTATTATTATTATTATTATTATTATTATTATTATTATTATTATTATCATTATTATCATTATTACAATTATTATTATTATTATTATTATTATTATTATTATTATTATTATTATTATTCGTTTATTAATTATTATTATTATTATTATTAATATTTTATTATTATTATTATTATTATTATTATTATTATTATTATTATTATTATTATTATTATTATTATTATTATTATTATTATTATTATTATTATTATTATTATTATTATTATTAATTATTATTATTATTTATTATATTATTATTATTATTATTATTATTATTATTATTATTATTATTAATTCTATTATTATTATTACTCTTAATATTGTTAATATTATTATTATTACTATTATTATTATTATTATTAATATTATTAATATTATTATTATTATTATTATTATCATTATTATATATTTACTGACGTTGTTGTTGTTGTTGTTGCTGTTGCTTTGTTACACTTTTTATTACTTAATGATCAAAATTCAAACTATTGTTTATAATTTTGCAGTTTTAATAGTAAATTTATAATAATAATAATAATAATAATAATAATAATAATAATAATAATAATAATAATAATAATAATGCATTCTTAATCTCGATTTGTGATACATTTTCATTATTCTGTATTCTTAATCTTGATTTGTGTTACATTTCTATTATTCCGCATTCTTAATCTCGATTTGTATTACTTTTCTATTATTCTGCATTCTTAATCTCGATTTGTGTTACATTTCTATTATTCTGCATTCTTAATCTCGATTTGTGTTACATTTCTATTATTCTGCATTCTTAATCTCCATTTGTGTTACATTTCTTTCATTCTGTATTCTTAATCTCGATTTGTTACATTTTTTATATTCTGCCTTCTTAATCTCGATTTGTGTTACATTTCTATTATTTTGCATTCTTATTCTCGATTTATGTTGCATTTCTATTATTCTGAATTCTTAATCTCGATTTGTGTTACATTTCTGTTATTTTGCATTCTTATTCTCGATTTGTGTTACATTTTTATCATTCTGCATTCTTAATCTCGATTTGAGTTACATTTCTATTATTCTTCATTCTAACAAAGATATACATAGACGCGTAATATGATTTGCAGTATTATTTAAATAGTTTGAAAGAACAAATATAGGACACAATAATTACGAGTTTAATAAGCGAGACTAGAGATGTGAAACATTTCAAAAACTAACATTAGAGATGTCAAACATCTCAAAACTAATAGTAGAGATGTTAAACATTTATAACAGGTCTCAAAACTAGCATTAAAGATGTGAAACATCTCTAAACTAACACTATAGATTTCAAACATATCAAAACTAACATTAAAGATGTCAAACATCTCAAAACTAACATTACAAATGTCAAACATCTCAAAACTAGCATTAAAGATGTGAAGCATCTCAAAACTAACATTAGAGATGTCAAACATATCAAAATTAACATTAGAGGTGTCAAACATCTCAAAACTAGCATTAAAGAATCAGAAAATTTTATTTTAATATTTCTTTATATAACGGGAAAATGGTCTAAATCCGTTTATAAGTTTAATCAGAACCTCATAACCTTTATAAGTTTAATCATAACCTCATAACCTTTATAAGTTTAATCATAACCTCTCTTGATTTACGCAGAAATTAATATAGAAAAGAACTGAATAAATCCTATGAATTTTGTAAATATGTTACATATTACACTGCAAAAATTTTCCTAACGAATGGTTGGAACATCTGGCAAAAATGTTAGTAAATTATTCAATAGAGAAAAGACATGTTAAGCATAAGAAAGTAGCTTCACCGATTTATTTTTAAATAAGAAAATAGCTAAAAATATTTGCTGTGACATATTTGCCACTTGTTCCAACGAATTGTTAGGACAGTTTATGTTAGGACTGCTAGGAGAGTGTAGTAGAAGAATACTGTGGCATAAAGGTAGAGTAATCGACTCAACTAACTTGAAGAAACTATCAAGAAAGTTCCCCTCTTTGAATAGTTCAATGCCCGTGAGGCAAACGCTAATTCAATTCAATTCAATTCCAACAGTTTATTCAGAAAAAAGTACATTTAAAAGTTTGAACTATTACATACAAAAAGGTCCTATACTGTTAAATAAGTAATAAAAATAATAATAATAACAATAATAATAATGCCCAGTTCTCTGAAAAGGGGCTGCTAGGGGAAAACACTCCGTTTCCTTTGAGCCCCAAAGTTTAGTACATATAGATTTAATAATTACATGTTTGGATAGGTTACTTCTAGAGTAACGGAAATGTGATGAAGCAACAATAACAATGTAATTAATGAAGTTTGCTGCAACAATTCTAATAATAATAATAGTACATACACCGACAACCTACACCGACAACCTATTTAAAATATAGAATAGAAAACTTAGATTTTAAGACCAGATAAGCAATTGTAATCCATTATAATCTATGATAATCTATTATAATCTTGTTAGAAATTTTAAAAATTTCATTTCAAGGGTTATGTGGTTTCATACTTAACATATTATTCTGCAGGTGTTTGGGGATAGTAACTGACCTGTTACACCACATCAGAGGGCGGCTGGAGGGAGAGTCATTCGAGTCTATCGTCGTGGAGGTTGTTCATGAGCCTTCTCTATGTGATTCTCTTTTTTACCGTCGTGGTGAGGTGGTAACACTGCCTTACCATCTAAGAGATCAGGGTTAATCCACAATAGAATTAAAGTTTCATGGCATTTCATAAATCAAAAAAAAATAGAAAAACATTACTTCAAATCGTATTAAACTACATTAACATTCATTTTCCTCTTCACTATTAAAGTAAAATAACATCACAGTAATGGCCGAAAAAATAAACGAAGCCATCTTTTAGATAAAGTCATGCTTCATAAATCAAAAATGAAAAACCTTCACGTATAAACCAGTAAAATACTTACAGTAATGGCCGAAAAAATTTAGAACCAATGGCCAAAATCTGACATGTGAGTATTTACATGTATGCATAAGCATACACATACATAAAAAAAGGTGTACAAAGTGAATTGTAGAAAGGGTGGGAAATACGCCAGATGGAGCAGTACATCAAAATAAAAATAAAAATTAAAACAAAGTATTCATGCATATTTAAATTTAGGGAACGTGCATGACTTTATGACCCAAAATATATGCTGAATAAATCAATAACGTTTAGCTGTTCTTCTGTTTTAAAGGTTAGTTCTTCATAGCTGAGATTAAGATGCTGCTTTGCGACTTCTGCTTTACGCAGTTCACACATAAAAAAATGTTTATGGTTAGATATCATTAAACTTTATTTGTTTTTGTAATTATTTACGAAATCTGTATTAAAATATAATTTAAATTAATAATTATTTAATAATCATACAGTATTAAAAAATAATCAAAATCACGTAACCGTAAAAATTCAAATTATGCCATTTTTTAATGAATAATTTTGATTAGAGTGTAATCAATTGATTACTCATTAACATTCATTTTCCTCTTCACTATTAAAGTAATCTAATCAACATTCTGACACTTTATGCGTAGTTTTAGTATAAATAAACTTTTAAAACTCTTTTCACGCTTTTAAACACTTGTCAGAGAAATCCTTGATTAAAAATAAACGAAGCCATCTTTTAGATAAAGTCATGCTTCATAAATCAAAAATGAAAAACCTTCACGTATAAACTACAGTAAAATACTTACAGTAATGGCCGAAAAAATTTAGAACCAATGGCCAAAATCTGACATGTGAGTATTTACATGTATGCATAAGCATACACATAATAAAAAAAGGTGTACAAAGTGAATTGTAGAAAGGGTGGGAAATACGCCAGATGGAGCAGTACATCAAAATAAAAATAAAAATTAAAACAAAGTATTCATGCATATTTAAATTTAGGGAACGTGCATGACTTTATGACCCAAAATATATGCTGAATAAATCAATAACGTTTAGCTGTTCTTCTGTTTTAAAGGTTAGTTCTTCATAGCTGAGATTAAGATGCTGCTTTGCGACTTCTGCTTTACGCAGTTCACACATAAAAAAATGTTTTTTTTTTCTGCATTATTGCTTTTATGGAAATAATTGACAAAATAATTTTCATCATACGTATCAATAATTGACAGTTGAAAATTAACATAATATTATAGGAAGAAAAATGAGTATATATATATATATATATATATATATATATATATATATATATATATATATATATATATATATATATATATATATATATATATATATATATATATATATATATGTAATAATTTTAATGACAAAAAATAGTGCTATAATGGTGATCTTCTTTCCCTTCTCTCTGACTCTTGGTCCTCCGCTCTTCGGCATTTCGGTGAATCTTTTGCTGTAGCGCTGGACATATCGAAAGCTTTCGATAGAGTCTGGCACAAAGCTTTGATTTCCAAACTTCCCTCTTTCGGAATCTATCCTTCTCTCTGTGACCTTCTCTCTGATTTCCTTTCCGGTCGTTCTATAGCAGCTGTTGTAGACGGCCACCGTTCATTCCTTTAAATCTATTAATAGTGGTGTTCCTCAAGGATTCTGTCCTATCCCCAACACTTTTTCTGTTTTTCATTAATGACCTTCTCTCTATTACTTCATCTCCTATCCACTCCTATGCTGATGACTCCACCCTTCATTACTCTTTTCAATTTGAAAGACGCCCCTCCCAGCAACAGTTAATAGAGGCAAGGAGGGTAGCCTTGGAGCAACTAACCTCTGATCTATCTCTCATTTCCAATTGGGGCAAAGAAAACATGGTCGTTTTCAATGCCTCAAAAACTCAATTCCTCCATCTCTCTACTCGACACAATCTTCCACACAACTACGATATCTTCTTCGAAAACACGCAACTCAAACCTTCATCTCTCCTTAATATTCTCGGTGTTTCTTTTTCTCGTGATCTTTCTTGGAAAGATCACATTACCTCTCTTTCTAAACAAGCTTCAAAGAGGTTGGGTGTTCTGAGGCACCTTCAGTATTTCTTCACACCACCCCAGTTGCTTGCTCTGTATAGGGGTGTTGTTCGCCCCTGTATGGAGTATGCGTCACACATCTGGGGTGGTTCCACACACACAGCTCTCCTGGAAAAGGTGGAGTCTAGAGCTTTTCGCCTTATCAATTCTCCTGCTCTCACTAATTCTCTCCAATCTCTTTCTGCCCGTCGAAATGTTGCGTCACTCTCTCTCTACTATCGCTATTACAATGGACACTGCTCTTCTGAACTCTCTCGTCGCATACCTCCTCCATTAAGAAGGGCTCGTGCGACTCGTCTTTCTACACAGTCTCATCCTTTCTCTGTCCAACTCTCTGACCCCAGACTTAACCTCTATGCTCAATCTTACATTTACTCTACTGGTAAAGTCTGGAACACACTTCCTTCATCTATTTTCCCAACTACCTATGACTTAAGCACCTTTAAACGCCGTGTATCAGGTCATGTCGGCCTGTAAATTGACCATGTTTCCGACTTTCCTCCCAACTCTGGTGGAACAATGGTAGGCCTCTGGCCTTTGCCCACCAGAGGAGAAATAAAAAAAAAAAAAAAAAAAAAAAAAAGTAAAAATATTCATATCAATCATTATAATTACAATAGCAATAATAATTATAACAATAATAATAATAACAGCAATAATAATAATAGTGATAATAATAATAATGACGATAATAACAATCACTATTATAGATATTATCATTCTGGCTATGCATATTTATGATTACTATAATTATATATGGAATGAAAATACTGAAATAATAAGA
>SEYY01007506.1:27500-32500 GCA_009176605.1 Armadillidium nasatum
AAAAAAAAAAAAAAAAAAAAAAAAAAAAAAATGATTATAATTATAATTTAATTAAAAGTTACAAATAAATTAATATATCTAATAATACTGAATAATACTGAATAATTATAATTATAATTATAATTTTTAGAAGTTACAAAAATAATTATTAATACATTTTGATCTCTCTAATAATACTGAATAATTATTATAATTATAATTATAATTATAATTTTTTGAAGTTACAAAAATAATTATTAATATATTTTGACCTCTCTAATAATACTGAATAATTATAATTATAATTATAATTTTTAGAAGTTACAAAAATAATTATAAATACATCTTGGTATCTCTAATTTTAAATAAAAAGATGTATTAAAAAAATACATATATATATATATATATAAATATAGAAAAATTAAAAAAAAAAATATATATATATATATATATATTATATATATATATATATATATATATATATATATATATATATATATATATATATATATATATATATATATATATATATATTATAAAAATATAATGTCTTATCTGAAATTTACATAAATATTTTTTTTCTCTGCCAAAGTCAAGAGAAGTTCTTATATTAAAAAGTAAAAAAGATTTTCAGTTGATCAAGGTGTTAAATAAAATGAATTTCTTATGATTTCAAAGTGTATACTGTCTAAATATGTCCATTGGATTTACAGTTCATTGATTTGGAAATTGGTCGTCTGTTATTTACAATTCTGCCATTGTTATTTACAACTAGTTTTAAAATTGATTTGGTTTAATTTGGTGTAGTTTTACAGGTAAAAAGGTAAAAGTGTACATTTGGTAATATTAAATGTTATCCTTCTGTGAAATTTATAGTTTTGATGCAACCTAGTTAGTAAAAAAATACTATATATTTATATATATATATATATATATATATATATATATATATATATATATATATATATATATATATATATATATATATATATATATATATATATATATATATATATATATATATTACCAAGGCAGGGTGCAAGCTCGCGAAGCATAAGTTTTGAAAACCGTAGGAGGAATAGCATCAAGACCATATGCTTTCTTTGTGTTAAGCTCAGAAAGAGCAGAAATAACATCTTTAGAACAAGTTACAATATTAGGCATAAACGAGTTGGATGGGGAATAGCTCCGGAAACATGAAAATTTGAGCCAAGAGTTCAGCTTTAGTAGAAGGCAAAACGGCATTTGTGCCATCAGTACAGGAGGCAAAGAGGAAGAAGCAAAGTTAGAGTTTAAATTTTTTGAAAATTGCAAGAAAGGGCGAGAGGAAGAGGAACAAGAAAGATTATTGCATTTAAGATGGAGGAAAGAGTTTTAGGTCAAACGAAGATTAGATTTTGCACGATTCCGAGATGAAATATAAGTTGAATTAGTTTCTAGGGTCTGAAGACGACGGTAATCGCAGAAGGCAGCATCCCTTCGGTGGATAGCACGAGAATAAGTAGAGTTAAACTAAAGTTTTCTAGATTTTCTTGAAGGGAAAGAATATGGAATGTACGCCTCCATGTCAAAGTATATCACCTCTATTATGCGCTCAGCACATCCAGAGGAACCTCTATCAGGGATGCAATAATATTTCAATGGGAAATCAGAGAAGTACATAAAGTACATTACATATATATATATATATATATATATATATATATATATATATATATATATATATATATATATATATATATATATATTATATATATATATATATATATAATATTATTATTTATTATATTATATATATATATATATATATATATATATATATATATATATATATATAATATATATATATATATATATATATATATATATATATATATATATATATATATATATATATATATATATATATATATATATATATATATATATATATATAATATAATATATATTATATATATATATATATATTATATATATATATATATATATATATATATATATATATATATATATATATATATATATATATATAGTGCATAGAAAGAGATTGGAGAACGCTAATTGGGAAATGGCTCTGAGCGTTATTGTAGCATCTTTAGATTTACATTCAGATCCTAATTTAATTACAGCTTTCTTGCTAATATATATATATATATATATATATATATATATATATATATATATATATATATATATTATATATATATATATATATATATATATATATATATATATATATATATATATATATATATATATATATATATATATATATATATATATATATATATATATATATATATATATATATATATATATATATATATATATATATATATATATATATATATATATATATATATATATATATATATATATATATATATATATATATATATATATATATATATATATATATATATATATATATATATATATATATATATATATATATATATATATATACTTTCAAAAGCCATTTCAATTTACCATAATAGGAATACAGAAATATATCCATATTTGTTAAGTCTTGATAATATGCAATGTAAAATAGCTTACTACTATGGATAACTTAAAATCATTAGAAATGTATTTTTACATGAAATAATAAACTATTTTAATAACAATGTCCATGAAGGCATGTAGCAGGAAAAAATATTTATTTTGTTTATATTTTTTAAAATTTTATTAAAGACCTAGTTTTAATTTTATGATTTTGAATATTCAATTGTTAGTTGCAGATTATCTACCGCTAATCAGATTGATTAAATTAATAAATATTTAAATTAATAAAGATATTTTATGGAGTACCAACAAGTAAGAATTACGTTAGAGAATATTAATCTAAATTTACCAAATCAATTCTTGGCACTGAAATGTGTGCTCAAATTATTGGAACGAACTCAAAATCCCGTGCTTGAATTTCTTCTTAACAACACACTATTGGTCAGTCATGATTGATATAAAATTGATTGTAAAGATAAACGCTCAACATTATACCGATAAAACAATATTTAACCTGCCTAATTTCCTATCATAACTCATAGTATAAGTGGCTGGATAGAATACCTGACCTAGAACTAAAAGGTGAAATTATGATGGATGGAGTACAATCGATGTAAGTAAACAGAAGTAAGATCTTGACCCTAGTCTCTCTAGAAAATGATTTTTTTTACAGTTTACCACCGCTCACGGGCTGAAACCTTTTCTAGGTGGGGGCAGAAATATAAAATAAAAGAAGACACACCTAAACCCAGCCTAACGCAAATCTTAAAAGAGGCTTTAAAGAGAGGAAAATTAAATGCAGCAGGAAAATCATTAGCAGAGAGTTACACAAAACAGAAGTGGCTGGAAAGAAGGAGACACCACAACGGACAAGCCTGGGGTCTGATACATTAACACAAAATTCATGCAAGGGCAACGCAATGGAGGTGGAATGAGGAAGCTTAATTCCCTGGAGCATCTGCCGTTGTAATATCTATAGAAAAGAGAAAGTGCATCAACGACACGTTGCAGAAACAAAAGGCCAAGTGAGTTTAAAAGTAGCGTACAATTTATTAATCTTTTAGCCTTAGACTCAACTCTATCCAAAAGAAAGATGCAACAGGAGCCCCCCAAAAAGTGAGAACAGTGCTCCATACAAGTGCGGATGAGACCCTTATATAATTGGAGCAACTGTTCGTAAAAAAATTCCCTCAATTTGAACAGTATTCCCAGCTTTTTTGAAGCCGCCCTAGCAACCATTGTGATATGGGGTTTCCAAGAAAGTTTATTGTTTATATTCAAGCGAAGAATGTAAATGTTGTTTACAGGTAAGACAGGAGAGCCGTCCAGGGAGATAGAAAAGTTGAGAGGGGTTTTTGTGCGAGAGATATGAAGGAGTTGAATTTTTAAAAAGTTGAATTTCACAAGATTGAGGCGATCCCACCGGGAAATCCCGTCCAGATTGGCAGGAATGAAATCAGAAAGTTAAAGACGAGAAGCAAAGGAGGGAGAAGATTTGAAATGACTAGAAGAATGGAGAGTTGAGTCTCTGATATAAAAAGGAACATAGAAGTGGAGCGGAAAAGTTGTTCATGAAAATTAGGAGTAAAGTTGGAGATAGAACAGAACCCTATGGAACACCACAATTGACAGAAAAGGAAAAACAGGTCGCACCATCTACAAGCGCCGATATGAAATGATCTGAGAGAAAACTAGATATAAGTAAGCAAAGAGAAGGAGAAGAGAGCTTGGAGAGTAGTGACGCATGTCTCATCCGGTCAAAAGCTTTGGAAATTCAAGCGCGACCACACAAGAATCCCCATAATACCAAAGAGCAGAAGACCATAAATCAGTAAGATAGGAAATTATGTCACCAGTAGATCTCGAACGTCAAAAGCCGTACTGATGATCTGAAAGAAGAGAGTAAGACTTCAGATGATTCAGGAAATAGAGAATTAAGGATAGTTTCAAAGATTTTAGACAGAACACAAGTGAGCTCTCCATTCTTCTACTCATTTCAAATAGGACGATATTTAGGGGGATCAGAGCGGCTACCCTTCTTCGGGATCTGCTGAACATATGCGCGCTTTCAGCATTAAGGAAAAGTATTAGTGTTAAAGCATAGAGAGGAGAGTTGTACATGAACAGGAGCTAGCTCAGAAGCACACTCCTTCAAAGTACTGGGAAGAATGCCATCCGGGCCATTGGTTTTCCAAACATTCATAGTTCTCAGGATTCCATACACCTGACCATGTGACACCACAGGTGATGACATGAGACACCTGAGAGGAGAAGGTGTGGGATGAGGGGTCGGAATCACTAAGGGTTGAATTGGAGGAAAAAGTGAAAAAACCACTCTTGACCCATCGAATAATATCCCTACAACTATTCCGAGATGAATGAAAATTAGCAAGAGTGATAGGAGATTTATAATTTTTCCATGCACGATAAGCACTGTCTCTTTCATGAATGGTACGAGAACAAGTACCATCGAACCATGGGGTTTGAGGGACATCAACATTCTGTGTTTTTTATCA
>SEYY01007506.1:47500-90000 GCA_009176605.1 Armadillidium nasatum
TATATATATATATATATATATATTCTGTCAGTCCTGTTAAAAATATCTAAGAACCAAAAAAGCCTTTTCCATGGTCTATTTATTCTTTTCTTTCATTATTTCGCTCTTTAGTTTTTGTTTTTTTTTTTTATTTCAGATTTATTTATTGGTTAGTTTTTAAATTTTTTTTTCCTTTTTTTAATTTTCTTTGTTCTTAGTAACTTTAATTAAATCAAAACGACTTTCAAAAGTTGTTCCACAAAATATAGTGTGGGTTTAAATTTTTTTTTTTTTTTTTTTCTCAATTCAATTTCTTTGAAAATTTTTTTGTAGTTGTACAAATTTATTCATGTTTTCAGTTCAGTCCCCTTTGCTTTCGCCCTAAATATATTCTAGAGACTCTCCAATTTTTCCTCGTACACAAAGATTATTTTATATACAAGCAACTGAATAGATGGGTTAATTTTAAATATTCAGTTTAGTTATATTTAATTTCAGGTTAATTTTAAACTTTCAAACTTACACCTAACTCAAACTGAATTTTTTTCCCCTCAATTCAGTTTCTTTGAAAATTTCTGTTAGTTTTACAAATGCTTGCTCAAATTTAAGTTCAGTCACAAGATCTTCGCTTATCATTTAAGAGATTCCCCCATTTTTTTCCCGCACACGAAGATTACTTTACATGATATAAGGAATTGGAAAGATGGGTTAATATTCAATATTCAGTTTAGTTATATTTAATTTCAGATTAATTTTAAACCTTCAAACATACACTTAACTCAAACTGATTTTTTTTAATTCAATTTCTTTGAAAATTTCTATTAGTTTCACAAGTTCTTTTAAATTTAAGTTCAGTTACAAGATCTTCGCTCCTTATTATATTCAAGAGATTCCCACATCTTTTTTCCTGTACAAGGAGATTATTTCACATAATATATATGCAATTGGAAAGATGAGTTAATTTTCAATGTGCAAATTACTTATATTCAATTTCAGCTTAACTTCAGACCTCCAAATATGCACGCAACTCAAATTGAATTTTTTTCCTCAATTCAATTTCTTTGAAAATTTCTGTTGGTTTTACAAATTCGTTCAAATTTCAGTCCAGACACAAGATCTTCGCTCTTCTTATATTCAAGAGATATCCACATTTTTTCTCCATACACGAAGATTACTTCACATAATACAAGTAATTGGAAAAATGAATTAATTTTCAATGCACAAATTACTTATATTCAATTTCACCTTAACTTTCAACCTCCAAATATGCACGTAACTCTAATTTTTCTCAATGTAAAAAAAGTTAATTAAATAAGATTTGCTTTTTTGCTCATGAATATATAAGCAAAATAAATTAATTTTACATTTTGACAGTATTATAAAAGAAGTCTTACAGAAGGATCAAAAGTTTACCAAAAAATAAAAAAATAAAAAAATAAAAAAATAAAAATTAATAAAGTTCTTTTTACAAAATTTAATCTTTAAACTACTTACTTGAGTTAATTTTTTTTTCTTTTTTGACTTTTTTCTCATACGTATTTTTTAAAAAGTAATTTAATCCTCTTAACTTTTTACAATATTTAATTTTCTTGCAACCATAAAATACAATACAACACACACACACACACACACACACACACATACACATATATATATATATATATATATATATATATATATATATATATATATATATATATATATATATATATATATATATATATATATATATATATATATATATATATATATATATATATATATATATATATATATATATATATATATATCTACACCATATCCCGCATGATGCAGGGTGTCGTCGACTGCAGGAAAATTCCTGCAGTCGTACATGGGAAGACAAAAAAAAAAAAAAAAAAAAAAAAAAAAACTGGTTAAAAGGAATCCCAGACCCTAGAACCATGCGAAGAACTATTCTTCATGATCCAACCTTGTCGCCCAATCCAAACTCGTGTTTTTAAATTTTATATTCTTAATACTAATGTTGAATTTTCACTTAAGCCGAAAGTATGTTAATTGAAAGTTTTGTTGCTTCTCCAGAAAATTTTGAAAATAATTTAAATTGCGATTTATTCAATTTTGTTTTTCGAAAATATTTTTAAAAAATTTATATTTTAAAATAAATCTGTTATTATTTTTAAGTTCGGAAAATAATTTCCTTTTCAATACAATTCTTAAGCATTCTCTAAACAATCTTTCAATTTTCAGAATAGATTGTGAAAGCTGCTATGTCTTTTCTGCTCTTATCCTCTCTTTTCTTCTCTTCTTTTCTCTTCTCTTCTTCTTAATATATATATATATATATATATATATATATATATATATATATATATATATATATATATATATATATATATATATATATATATATATATATATATATATATATATATATATATATATATATATATATATATATATATATTATATATATATATATACATATATATATATCAGATTTCCATTTTGATTCTTCTATTTATATCTGGTTTAAGCACCTCCACTACAGCCAAATCGTATTTATATATTATATTATATATATATTATATATTTTATTTATTTTATCATCACCATATACGGGATAATATATATATATATATATATATATATATATATATATATATATATATATATATATATATATATATATATATATATATATATATATATATATATATATATATATATATATATATATATATATATATATATATATATATATATATATATATATATATATATATATATATATATATATATATATATATATATATATATATATATATATATATATATATATATATATATATATATATATATATATATATATATATATATATATATATATATATATATATATATATATATATATATATATATATATATATATATATATATATATATATATATATATATATATATATATATATATATATATATATATATATATATATATATATATATATATATATATATATATATATATATATATATATATATATATATATATATATATATATATATATATATATATATATATATATATATATATATATATATATATATATATATATATATATATATATATATATATATATATATATATATATAGCATAATTGTGCATATGAGTGACGCAGTGTTGAAAATAACATTCTGCAAAGAGAAAATGAAAAAAAAAAACCTCTTTTAATATTCGAGCTCATATTAATATGAAATTATACAAACCACTCAAAAACTCATTATCCTCATCTTAATTATAGAAAATTGTAATCCATCCTTTTAATTAAATAAGTAAATTTTAAAAAATTAAAAAATCTGTTAATAAAAAAAAAATAATAATTTATATATCAATATAATATATAATATATATATATATATATATATATATATATATATATATATATATATATATATATATATATATATATATATATATATATATATATATATATATATATATATACAGATTTAAATTCTGTATTAAAAAACAAGAATAAAAATCTTTTTAGAAAAACAATTTTATTATTGGAACATCAACTAAAACGATACTGTATAATAAGAATTTCAGAAGAGAGCTGTCAGTCTTAAAATATTATTAGATGTGAGAAGATCGTTTGTCGTTAATTCAAAGATACTTGTATTTTTTTATACATATAAATATTATTATTATATATATATATGTATTCTATATATATATATATATATATATATATATATATATATATATATATATATATATATATATATATATATATATATATATATATATATATATATATATATATATTATTGTGAATTCTTAAATTATTTTTATTTACAGAAAATAATAATTTATAATGTTAAAATGAAGTAACATAACACAAAAACTTTACGTGAAGTAACAATGTACATATAAAACTTATACTGAAATGAAGTAAGTAATTTTATTATATAAAGTGTAAAAATTATTACTGATGAAAAATGAAATTTAAATATATATATAAATGCTTTATTATTTATTTATATGTGTAATCTTATCTTATATGAAATCTTTTTGATTTGAAATCTAATTGCATTTTTTTATTTCTTTATTTTTACAGCTGAGAGCTTTTTTTTTTTTTTTTTTTTTTTTTTTTTTTTTTTTTTTTTTTTTTTTATTATTATTTAAACTTTTTGTATTATGATTTTTGAATTTAAACTCTTTATGCTTTAAACTTTTAGATTTTAATATTCTTTGGTATTACGATATTACTTTAATTGATTACTTCGATCGATTTCATTACTTGATTTGGCTTTGATATATATATATATACACTATACTATCATACTGACGTTCTTGTATTATTTATTTTAAGCAGTATATTAATAAACCTGGAAAATAAATCTTCTGATCTCCTTAAGATTAAATTATAATTAAGTTATCGATAAGGAGGGTAATATTTATATAAAAACCTTAAGTAAACTTCCATTACGACTAAGGTAATATTTTCTTATAAATGCGGTGTACGATACAACTATAAAAACACTATACCACCCCGCATAAATTGGCTTTACCTTGCCAGGATACTTTTTAAATACTACACATACGTCACTTATACGTTACTTCACATACGTTACTTCATACGTTACTTCATACGTTACTTCATATACGTTACTTCACATACGTTGCTTCATACGTTAAAATACGTTACTTCATACATACTTTACTGCAATTTTACGGCGACCTTACTTACATACTACTTTTATATACTGCTATATACTGCTTAAATACTACGAACTACTTCTACACATTTATTTATACTACTTGCTTATATATGCCTTAATACTGCAAACTACTTTTAAGCATTCTTTTACGCACTACTTTTATATAATTTTATATATATATATATAAAGCCTACGATTTATAAAAATCATACATTCTTTTGCTTGATGACGTCATAATTGTAAGCGCCCACAAGCTCACAATCCCACAATCCACTCGCCTAAGTCTTTTACAAGCCTAACTAAGTAGCGTCCTTTTATCACGTGATCTACTTTTAAACACTTTTGTATCTCCCGTAGTTGCTTACGTCACAGCCACAAACAATTTGCATTTTATAGCCTGCGCATAATTTATGCAAAATACGCTTTCGAAACACTTTTGTATCCCCGTAGGAATCCATTTTGAATTTTTAATGCGAAATATTTGAAAATATTTGAAGCATTTGAATAAATATTTTTCTTATATAAAAGAAAGCTACTATATTATTTTTGAACTTCAAAATACTATTTATAAAAAAAAAAAACCAAAAAAACTATATAAAAACAATTGAAAAAAAAAAAAAAAAAAAAAAAAAAAAAAAAAGCTCTCATTTCAACGAACTCTCATACAAAAACTTTCATTCAAGACGAATTTTACTCTTTGAAGAAACGAAACTGCACTCTTTGAAGAAACTTTATTCCAGAGGAAATCTCTATTAGAAGAAGAAACTAAGGAAACAAAGCAGTCACATACAAAACGAAGAAAGAAAACATACAGGAAACTAATTACTACGTATCAAAATAATAAAATATAATTTTATTATTATTATTATTATTATTCTTAAGAAACTTTACAAATTAATAAATCATAACTAATACTTTAAATACTTTAAATACTTTAAATACTTTTAAAATACTTTTTACTAATAATAGTAATTTCTAAAAATAAAATAAATATTTTTTTTTACTATTTACAATTTAAAATATTTTTTTGCTACTAACTAACATACAAACTAATAAGAAACAATAAAGCAGAAAAAAAAAAAAAAAAAAAAAAAAAAAAAAAAAAAAATTATATATATATATATATATATATATATATATATATATATATATATATATATATATATATATATATATATATATATATATTATTATATTATATATTATATATTATTATTATTATTTTATTATTATTATTATTATTACTTTGATTAACATATTTATTATTTTCAGTAGATTAGTATGTGTTGATGATTGTTAATCCAAACAGAAGACAGAATCAAAGAAAACTGAAAATAGAAAATGGAATTCAAAGGGTAAAACTTAATAAAAGAAATTAATTATTTTTCATTTTTTTATTAATTTTTATATATATTTTTACTTGCATTTCAAAAATGAATGATGATATACGTTTAGACAGGGAATAATCCTACAAACCAAACTATTGCATATTTTAATCAAACTAATACTACTATTTCTTCTACTATTGATAGTACTACTACTACTACTACTACTACTACTATTAATGCTACTTCTGGTACAAATACAAATACTTCATATACAGGCACTAGACCTAAAACTAATGCTCATACTACTGCTAATTTTAATACTTCTGATGCTTCTACTATGCATGCAAATGATGCAAATGATTTTACAAATAATGTTCATAGACCGACAGGTATTAACATAGAAAGATTATTTTATCACAGACCTAATATTCCTTTATTAGAAGGGTATAGAGGAAATGTTTGGACCGGCATTAGGCCAGAGTTATGGGTTTCTTTACTAAACGATCTTTTTAGAGATGAACATATTTTTACGGATGCAGAAAAGCTTGCCACTTATCCAAGATTTTTAGAGCCTAATGGAAGTGCAAGATTTATTATAGATTCATCTGTAGATCTTAAAAATGCACAAACTTGGGTAGAATTTTCAAATAATTTGCTAAATATATTAAGCCCTTTGACTACAGAGTCATGTTTTGAAATGTTCTCTCAATTCAAAAACTTAAATTGGAAAAAGGATACTGTTTTCCAAGTTTTTGCTTCACAAATTCAAGCTTCTTTAAATAATTTTGAGAAGAATGCTATGAACTTATTTCAATGCTTCCTTTTCACCAATGATGAGGAAATTAATGATTTTTGGTACCATTTACAGTTGCGTACCAAATGAGTACAAAAATAAAATGGTGGAATATTTTGAGGCTGATTTATCTTACCCTGAACAAGTTAGAAGATACATGGCTAAAACTGCAAATGAGCTCAATATGCCATTTAAAAATAATACTGCAAATGTAAATAAAACACTAAGAGAAAACTCTGTTTCAAATATTCAATCATACAATAGGAGAGAAAACCAAAATAATATAAATTCTCAAGCTAACTTTGTAAGTAATTTAGATAGAAGTAAGAATAGAAACTAATGTTCAGCAATTTATAAATCCAGAAACAACTCCTAAATGTTTCAAGATGCGAGAGATGGTGTCATGATACTAGTGAATGTACTTATAGTCCCTTTTGTTCACTTTGCAAAGATTATCATCTCAGAGGTTCTTTTCCCCAATGCTTAAACACAACATGGAATCACTTATCTCCACAAAGCTTGCAAAGAATAAAGTTTCTTTCTCCAAATAGAAATGTTTCACAAAGGTATACTAATCAAAACTTACCTAACCAATACGATGACAGACGAAGCAGAAATATGTCTAGAAATCGTAATTTTAATAATAATTATAACCAATCTCAACAACAGCCAATGCACTATAATTATAATACTAGAAATAATGCTTTTCAAAACAAAAATGCTTTTCAAAAACAAAACAATTCTTTTAGTAATAGACAACAAGTACACTTGTGTACAAGAAAACAATTTTACACATAACATGCAACCTACTGAATATTTTAATGAAAACACTTCTAATTATAATAATGATGATTTTTCTTTGAAGCACAATATTCCGAGACCACAATCTCCATGCTATTTTAACAATAATGATTCTTTAGAATCAGAATCACATAAGCACACTTCAGTCAATACTGAACATTTTTCTCACTACATTGAAGTAGATTACGAATCCGATGTAGATGAATTAGATTATATTACTTGCAATTCTAATAGTTCATATACAGATGCAAACACTTCACTTTATTGCAACAATACAGATGCAAACACTTCACTTTATCGCAATGATTCTTCAACAAGAAACTCTAAACTTGCTTACGAAGCTATTAATAGCAAACCACATAAAACTTTGAATAATTTATTTGGCATACCTACTGCTATTACTCACAATCACTCATATACACATTCAAGTACTAATTTTATAGACACAGGTAGTATGAAAAGTTTATTAAAGCTATCTTTATTTACAAAACTATGTACTTTTTCTAATTCTAATGATGCTCCAGTCCTTAGAAAAACAAATATTGTTCTCAAATCTATCTCAGGCAATAAACTTCTAGTTTATGGAAAAACTACTTTAAAATTAATCATACATGAATATTCCTTTCATTTGTGATTTTATAGTTGTAGAGGATAGTTGCTGTACTTATCCTAAAGAAGTCCTCATTGGATGTGATATACTCACTAGAATTCCTTTAATCTTAGATTATCATGCACAAACTGCTTACTTAAAAGTTGAAGGTGAACTGAAACCTTTACCATTACTGCCAATAACAAACAATCACTTTAATTCTTCTGAAAATGCTCCACAAATACAGAAGACACACACACAACCACAAAAACAAAAACAAATGCTTAATCAACCAGCTTATATCCCAAAAGACATAAATTCTATTACAAAGAACAAATCTCAAATTACAGAATGTTCTGAATATTTTCCAAATGCTAAAATAGAATCTTTTCAAAACGAATTACAAGAATTAAAAACACGCTTTGACGAATTTACTTCACTAACTAATAATTCTTCTTTTGAAAACAGATCACAAAACGTGAACAACTCTTCATTTCATGAAAGTTTTTATAATACTAATCCTATTTTATATCCTAAAAATCTTGTTTTAGATGATAAAATTGAATACAAAGTTTTTACAAAAGAGAAAACTGTTTTATTGCCAAATTCTAAGTACATTTTAAATGTTAAAGTAGAATCTGATATACAAACATATCCACCAGAAAATATCTCACTTGTCACACAAAATAGAAATGATCTTCGTAGCAATAGTCAAATTTTCATAGGTTCAACTTTAAGTAACTGTACTAATGGTAATATTCTTTTAGAGTGTATTAACTTAGGAACAAATTCTGTAAATTTAGATCCACATTCTTTCTTAACCACTGCTTCTCCAATAGAAATTACAGAGAATGATAGAAATTTTAATGATTCTTCTTCTGTAAATGCTGCTACCACTTATTCTTCTGATCTTTCTGATGAAGAAATCAGAAAAATATTCAAAAAAATACTGCTTTCAAATTCTACAAAAACAGATAATACTTACGTTTTGCAAAAACCAGAACAATTATCTGAAATGCTAGATTTCCTTGTCAAAAACAGAGATATAATTTCTTTCGAAGACGATCCAGTCGGAAGATGTGAGTTAGTAACTTTTAAAGTTAAACTGAAAGAAGGAAGTCCAGATTATGTGTATACAGCTCCTTACAGACACCCTCACAAGTACTTACAAGCCATTGATGATTGGGTCGATGATAATTTGAAAAAGGGTTATATAGTTCCAAGTAATTCTCCTTCTTCTTCCCCTATTCTTGTTATTCCTAAGAAAAATAGTACTAAGTATAGAACGGTAATCGACTATAGAAAGCTCAACAGTCTTACTGTCCCAGATAGATTTCCTTTACCTAATATAAGTGAGAGTCTTTCTCTTATAGGAAATGCAAAAATTTTTAGTACTATAGACTTACTTTCAGGATTTACTCATATTGTTGTTGACAAAGAAAGTCGAGGTTTATTGGCTTTTTCTACTGCTAGAGGTCACTTTGAACCTGTTCGCATGCCTCAGGGTACAACTAATAGTCCTTCAGTTTTTAGTAGAGGCAATGGAAATGGCACTTTCAGGTTTACTTGGAGTACACTGCTTATTATTTATAGATGATTGTTTAATTTTTAGTAAGAATATAGATGAACATTATAATAGTCTTTCAAAGATTTTCAAAGCTTTAAGAAAAGCAAATTTACGTATTAAACTTGAAAAATGTGAATTTTTTAAAACTAGTGTTACATACCTTGGTTTTAAAATTAGTGATAAAGGTTTGAGTCCAGATCCAAATAAATTACAAGCACTCAAAGGTTTTAAAATACCCACTAATGTTTCAGAAATTCGCTCAGTATTAGGTTTCTTTAATTATTTTAGGCATCTAATTCCTAATTACAGTCACATAGCTCATCCACTTACTCAACTACTTAAGAAAAACACTTCTTTTCAATGGAATCTAGAACAGCAAATTGCATATGATGCTCTTAAGAAACAATTACTACTTGATCCTACTCTTTCCTTTCCAGACTATTCTAAACCTTTTATTTTAAGCGTAGATGCTTCTGATTTTGGCGTTGGTGGAGTTCTAGCTCAATTGGATTCTAATGAGTTAGAAAAGCCACTTGCTTTTACTTCTCGTCTTTTAACTAAGGCGGAAAGAAACTATTCTACTACAGAAAAAGAAGCTTTAGCTGTAATACATGCTCTTTCTAAATTTAGAACAATTATCTGGGGTTATAAAATTTTCTTATATACTGATCATAGCCCACTTATTCATTTGTTTAGGCATCGTCAATTAACTGGCCGTCTTGAGAGATGGAACTTAAAAATACAATCTTTCAACCCTGAATTTATTTATAAAAAAGGAAAATTAAATGTCGTTCCAGATTACTTATCAAGGAATCCTGCACCTGATGTTACTCACTTCTATATTGAGCGTATCATCTTTAAATACTTCTATTTTTGATCTAACCAAAGATAATTTTTATAAAGAACAACGTTCCTGTCCTAGACTTTCTCCTTTAATAAAATGGTTTGAAAATTTGCCAAGTAACAGATTAGGTTTACCACATACAATTATTAACGGTTTACTTTACTATGTCACTGCTGACAACAGATATTTATTAGAAGTTCCTGACTCAATGATATATTCAGTCATATACATTTCACACAGCGCTCTTGGTAGTGGACATCCAGGTAGTTTTCGAACTATGAAACGTGTTCGCGAACTTTACACTTTTCCTAATCTTTCAAAGCTTTGTGAAATATTTTGTAAAGAATGTACTTCATGTTTAGAAGTAAAAGGAAACAAACCACATCCTATAGGTATAAGCACATATCCCTTACCTTTCCAGCCCTACTCTAGACTTCATTTGGATACCCTTGGTCCCTTTCCTAAGTGCAAGTCTACAAATAGTCGTTACATTCTTGTCTTTAAAGACTCATTAACTAGGTACACTGAAATTTGCCCTGTCCCTACAAGAGATGGAAAAGAGGTGGCAAAAGCTCTTTTAGAAAGAGTGATTATGCGTCATTCTACACCTAATATTATAATTACAGATAACGGAGGTGAGTTTAAATCTGAATTTTTCAAAGAGTTATGTAAACTTTGGAGAATTAAAAATGTTAATATTTCTATTTATCATCCTATTAGTAATAGTATCGTTGAGCGCGAAAATAAGAATATTGAGAATTATTTAAGACATTATGTGAATAATAATCATGATGATTGGGGTAAATTCTTACCTTTTTGTCAAATAGCTTTAAATTCTTCTTATAACACTTCTATAGGAAACACACCTCATTTTCTTTTACATTATTACATTAAAAGATTGCCTTACAATCTTCCAGATTATACTTCTCCTTTTATTGAAACAAAATCACAGAACGCAAATAAAGAATTTTTACATGATTATACTGCTGAAATGTATGAAAGAGCTTCGGCTATCAGAGAACTTAGTCGTGATAAATTGCAGACAGAAACTGCAAACATTGCAAACAGACAACATAAAAATGCACCAATTCGTAAAGCATGTGTCGGTGACAGAGTATATATACTTTCAATTAAACCTCCTCATCAATCTCCGAAATTAGCGAGTAGATGGAAGGGTCCATATTTAGTAGTTAATGTTTTGAATTTTGGCAAATACTTATTACAATGCTTAGAGACAAATAAACAGTTTGTTATCCACATAGATAACTTTAAAATTGTACCTTACCCAAAATTATGCTCTGAGGAAAATAAATTAAAATCTTGCTTAAAATCATATCCTTTACCAAATGTACAAAATTCTACAAATAACTCTAATAAGAAAGTTCATTTTAAAATTGATTCTTCTTCAGATACAGTAAATAATAATCGTTCTTGTTTTAAAGGAGATAATCGAAAATTTATTGGGAGACCATAATCAGTATTTACATACTTCTTCACAAGCATTTTCTAGAAAAGAAAATACAACAAAACTAAATTCTAAATTTAGATCATTCCAAAAACTTTTACCATCCACAAAAACAAAATTTTAAATTTCAACATTCAAAGAAATTTTCTCAACATCCACAAATTTTACCAGATTCTTATTCTTATAATAAAACTTTTCAAAATCATTCTAATCACCCTCAAACTTTTCAGAATTCTTATCATTCTCAAACTTCTCCTAAAGTTCTTCCTCATTCTCAACAGACTTTTCAACGTTCACAAAACAATTCCTATCCTCAAACTTCTCCTAAAGTTCTTCCTCACTCTCAACAGACTTTTCAACATTCAGAAAACCATTCCTATCCTCAAACTTCTTCAAATTTTGATTCTCATTCTCAGCATACACATCATCATACACAAAACTTTAAACAATCTTCACAATTTGATTCTCTTCCAAATAACTTTCCTAATATGTCACAAATTATAAGTCCTCATATTTCTCCTTTAAGAAATAATAATGTATCTCCAAATTCTTCTCCTTCTCCAATATTAAAAGATAACAGACAAACAGATCCTTCATACAGACCATACCCATTGTATAAACATTCACAAAATACATTTCCTATGAAATTGAGAAGTCAGAACGAAAAGAACGCAAAATGTACAAAATAATTCTCCTAGAAGGTTAAGAAGTCATTTTAAATAAATCCACTTTTCTTTCAGTCGTAAAACTGAAATTTATTTTTATTTTTTTTTGACGATATTGAAACAGGAATAAACATTTTCTTACATATGCTTATTTGTATGATGTAGAAATTTTTTTTTATAGAAAAGTATAAATGCTCTTTTTCACTTTTCTAATTACTTTAAAAAGGTGACTAGACTTTTTCATTTCTTTTATTATTTCGCATGGTGATTTGACTATTTCTTATTCTTAGTAGTATATTGATTCTTTTTTTTTTATTGACATTGCATGATGTTAACTAACATATTTCTTTTGTCTAGAAATATAATGTCATTCATTATTCAAGTAAAGATATTTTAATTTATAACTTAGTATTCAATCATTTAAAGATATTTTTTTGTTTTGAGAAAAATCCATTCTCTACAAGTTTTCTTTGGAATTCTGATTGGAATTGCAATCAACGAGTTTGGTAGTTATCAGATTATTTTGAATTTTACAAAGAGGCTTTTATACAGATTTAAATTCTGTATTAAAAAAAAGATAAAAAATCTTTTTAGAAAAACAATTTTTATTATTGGAACATCAACTAAAAACGATACTGTATAATAAGAATTTCAGAAGAGAGTTGTCAGTCTTAAAATATTATTAGATGTGAGAAGATCGTTTGTCGTTAATTCAAAAATACTTGTATTTTTTTATACATATAAATATTATTATTATATATATATATATTATATATATATATATATATATATATATATATATATATATATATATATATATATATATATATATATATATATATATATATATATATATATATATATATATATATATTTATTATTGTGAATTCTTAAATTATTTTTATTTACAGAAAATAATAATTTATAATGTTAAAATGAAGTAACATAACACAAAAACTTTACATGAAGTAACAATGTACATATAAAACTTATACTGAAATGAAGTAAGTAATTTTATTATATAAAGTGTAAAAATTATTACTGATGAAAAATGAAATTTAAATATATATATAAATGCTTTATTATTTATTTATATGTGTAATCTTATCTTATATGAAATCTTTTGATTTGAAATCTAATTGCATTTTTTTTATTTCTTTATTTTTACAGCTGAGAGCTTTTTATATTTCATTGTCTTTGTATTTGATTTTTGGATTTAAACTTTTTATATTTCATTGTCTTTATATTTTATGATTTTAATTTAAACTTTTATGCTTTAAACTTTTAGATTTTAATATTCTTTGGTATTACGATATTACTTTAATTGATTACTTCGATCGATTTCATTACTTGATTTGGCTTTGATATATATATATACACTATACTATCATACTGACGTTCTTGTATTATTTATTTTAAGCAGTATATTAATAAACCTGGAAAATAAATCTTCTGAATCTCCTTAAGATTAATTATAATTAAGTTAACGATAAGGAGGGTAATATTTATATAAAAACCTTAAGTAAACTTCCATTACGAAAAGGTAATATTTTCTTATAAATGCGGTGTACAATACAACTACTATAAAACTACACTACCCCGCATATATATATATATATATATATATATATATATATATATATATATATATATATATATATATATATATATATATATATATATATATATATATATATATATATATATATATATATATATATATATATATATATATATATATATATATATATATATATATATATATATATATATATATATATATATATATATATATATATATATATATATATATATATATATATATATATATATATATATATATATATATATATATATATATATATATATATATATATATATATATATATATATATATATATATATATATATATATATATATATATATATATATATATATATATATATATATATATATATATATATATATATATATATATATATATATATATATATATATATATATATATATATATATATATATATATATATATATATATATATATATATATATATATATATATATATATATATATATATATATATATATATATATATATATATATATATATATATATATATATATATATATATATATATATATATATATATATATATATATATATATATATATATATATATATATATATATATATATATATATATATATATATATATATATATATATATATATATATATATATATATATATATATATATATATATATATATATATATATATATATATATATATATATATATATATATATATATATATATATATATATATATATATATATATATATATATATATATATATATATATATATATATATATATATATATATATATATATATATATTAGGTAAAATAAGATACTATCTTATATATTTTTTTTTATTCAACTCTGTAATTGAATCTCCTCCAGTACGTCCTATGCTTTTTGAACAACTCGAGTATTATCTACTTTTTATAAAATGGAGAATTTATCTCTCTTTCAGAAAATAATCAGTTTTATTTTATGTGATTTTAAAATAAGATAATTTAAAGATAATACTATTAACAATAAGAAAGTTAATAGAAACTCGGGGGGGTTGTGAAAAAAGAAAATATGAATGCTAGGTGTTTGGCTTTGCCTAGATAGTTTTTGGAGTAGGAGGAAGTTCAAGAGATTTGAAGAGGGTGAAAATTTGTTGTTCGGGTTGTGGTGGTGTATTATGGTTTAGCTCCTGTTTTAAGTTTTTAATTTGTCTTTAAAGTGTATATGAAAAGGAATAAAATAGAAATAATATTGTTTAAGAATATTTCCAAAATTATGTAATGTTCTGGATGCCATACTTGGTGGTTTTTTCAGTTTTCATTAAGTTAATCTAGTTGTTAGTTCCAATAAATGTTCATGGGATTAACTGCAGTCCCTTGGGGTATATTTAAAAATTGAGATCATTTATAATTGTTGATTGGGCAATATGGAAATGTTAATAAGTCTTTGTGATATTCTAATGATATTTGTTTATTTTTGTTCTTCATATTGGTATTCCCCCCTGTGACTGAAATTTGTTTAGTGAGAAGTGGAAGAAGGGGGTGGTGGGGGTGGAAGAGATTGAGTTGTTGGTAGTAAAGGAGGAGGTGGTGCAGAAGACGGAGGTGGAGGTCTGGCAGGGGGTTTGGTTGGAGGGAATGGGAGTTCGCCAGTGCCTCGAGGCATATTTTGTTTAGGAGGTAAAACCCAAGTTTTGTTACACATTATGATTGTTTTGGAAGGAGTGTTCTGTGATTGTGTGGAGGATGTAGTGAAAGAAGGAAGTGAACTTTTATGTGGGCCTCGTTTGGGTGTTGAAGTTGGTGCTATTTCACCTGACTGCGTAAAGTCATTGGAAAAGATTGAGGTATGTGTAGGTGAGTGATTGGTGGTTTGTAACTGGGATCAAGGTGTTTATAATCGGGTGATGCTGGTGGAGATGTATCTTCGTCGGATGGAGGTGGAACTTCAGGTGCTATATTCTGGGGTGAAAGGGCAGAATCGGATTTGGTTATTTTAGGTAGTGGGAACAAAAGACGTGGTGGTGAAGGGAATATATCCAAGGTAGGTGAAGAGGTGGATAAATGAGAATGAGATGTTGGTTGAGGTAGAGTGGGTGAAAAAAAGGGTTGTTCGAGGGAGAGTTTTAGAATGTGGAGTGTGCGTAGGAGAAGTGGGTATGGTGGAATGATCGGGTTGTTGCGGAGGGCTATGAGGAGGTAGTGTTGGTTGAGTAGGTGATGTGTCTTGAGAAAGGCGAATAGAGAAGGGGTGTGGGAATAGGATAACTCTTGGTGGAGGATTGATACGTGAAGAGGTGTGAGGGTGGGTTTGAGGTTTTGGTTGACTTGAATAAAGATAAATGATATTTATATATATATATATATATATATATATATATATATATATATATATATATATATATATATATATATATATATATATATATATGTATATATATATATATATATATATATATATATATATATATATATATATATATATATATATATATATATATATATATATATATATATATATATATATATATATATATATATATATATATATATATATATGTATATATATATATATATATATATATATATATATATATATATATATATATATATATATATATATATATATATATATATATATATATATAGTATATATATATATATATATATATATATATATATATTATATATATATATATATATATATATATATATATATATATATATATATATATATATATATATATATATATATATATATATATATATATATATATATATATATATATATATATATATATATATATATAATATATATATATATATATATATATATATATATATATATATATATAAGTATATATATATATATATATATATATATATATATATATATATATATATATATATATATATATATATATATATATATATATATATATATATATATATATATATATATATATATATATATATATATATATATATATATATATATATATATATATATATATATATATATATATATATATATATATATACGGGGGAAGAAAGTAGCGCTCCCGAGTTGTTGAGATTACCCCAATTGGATATACGGGATGTTAAGGGTACTTCCCAACTCATCCTTGTGCTCAATGTACCCTCCTTTTTGCGCTCATGTACACTTTCTTCTACACGGAAAAGGCTCTCCTTTTACACACAATAAACACTATTTCATTCACACATTCCTTCAAAAAAAATCTAATTAATTATGGCGACGAATATATTAGCCTCGGAGAATCCAGGACGGGTGGATTCCAAAGATAGCACTTCATCCTCCCCTTTCCCCATCACCACTTGGGAGTTGGTGGCCTCCGGTGATGGGGTTGCTGCCACCAAGAATTTGCAGCCAGCTGTTCCGGATGCGCGGTCTATTTTTTTCATCAATTTTTGCAACATTCGCTGTCTTCATTCCAATTTCCACTTTGTTGAACATCACCTCTCTTCTTCTAGACCTCACCTCTTATTCTTGACCGAAACTCAGATGTTTGAGCGTTCCGAAAGAAAACGCTATTCTGTTTCCTCCTAGTGTCTCTATCCTCAATTTTCAGCCAAAGGAGGCTGTTTTGCATACGTGCGCAACGATGTTGTTTGTTCTCGTGCCTCTAATTTGGAGTCTTCTGAGTTTTCCACCTTATGGCTTCGGCTCTCTTGCCATTCTACGACTAAGTTTATTTGTTCTGTTTATTTATCTCCTAATTCTAATGACTATCCTAAATTCTTCGACTATTTAAACTCCAAAACAGACCACATTCTTTCTTCTTCTCCTTTCTCTAAAATTATCATATTAGGTGATTTCAATGTTCACCACCGCCAATGGCTTTCTCTTAGCTCTCATGATACAGCTGGTGAACATGTCTTCCATTTCGCTATCCAAAACGACCTTGAACAGTTGGTGCAGCTCCCTACTCGTATCCCTGATTGTCTTGGAGATGAACCCAACATTCTAGACCTTTTTCAAACTTCTAATCCTTCTCCTTATACTGTTAAACTCTTTCCTCCTTTGGGTTCCTCCGATCACCTTTTTATCTACGTATCCTCTTCCATCTCTTCAAGTGTTCCGCAGGAAAGACCCCCTTCTATTGAAAGGAATCGTTTGTGGCATTTCAGTGCCACAAGCTGGTCGGACTTGCGGTCATACTACTTTGATTTCCCATGGAATGATTATATCTTCCGTGGGAGGGGTCCCTCGGAGTGTGCAGAATGCATTACTGAGGAGATTCTCCCTGGCATGGAGGCTTACATTCCATTTTCTTTCCATTCTACTAAACCCAACAAACCTTGGTTTAACTCTACTTTTTCTCACGCTATCCGCCGCAGGGATGCTGCCTTCAGGGATTACCGTCGTCTTCAAACTCCAGAAACTCATGCAACTTATATTTCATTCAGGAATCGTGCTAAATCTATACTTCGTAACACCAAAAACTCTTTTCTCCGTAAAAAAATGCAATAATCTTTCTGGTTCCTCTTCTCACGCTCTTTCTGGCAATTTGCAAAAAAAATGTCAACTCTAACTTTGCTTCTTCCTCTTTCCCTCCTTTAGTATCTTCCGACGGCACAACTGCTGTTTTACCTTCTTCTAAAGCTGAACTCTTCGCTCAAACTTTTTGCCTCTAATTCTACCTTAGACGATTCCGGAGCTATTCCTCCTCCTTCAACCCCCTCCAACTCATTTATGCCTAAAATTATAATTTCTTCTAAAGACGTTATTTCTGTTCTCTCTGAGCTTAATACTAAGAAGGCGTACGGTGCTGATGGTATTCCTCCTGTGGTTCTCAAAACTTGTGCTTCCGAGCTTGCACCCTGCCTTGGTAAATTATTTCGTCTTTGCCTTTCTACTTCGACCTTCTATTCTTGCTGGAAACGTGCGCTCATTCAGCCAGTGCCGAAGAAAGGGGATTCCTCTCAGCCCTCCAACTACCGTCCCATTTCTTTGACCTCCGTTCTCTCTAAAGTTTTCGAATCTATCCTTAACAGGAAGATTTGGAACCATCTCAGTTCTTCTAATTTTTTCTCTGATCGCCAGTATGGGTTTCGTAAGAAACGCTCTACTGGTGATCTTCTTTACCTTCACTCTGACTCTTGGTCTTCAGCTCTTCGGCATTTCGGGGATTCTTTTGCTGTCGCGCTAGACATATCTAAAGCCTTCGATAGGGTCTGGCACAAAGCTTTGATTTCCAAATTCCCCTCTTTCGGTATCTATCCTTTCATCTGTGATCTTCTCTCTAATTTCCTTTCCATTCGTTCTATAGCAGCTGTTATAGACGGCCACCGTTCTTATTTAAACCTATTAACAGTGGTGTTCCTCAGAGTTCTGTTCTATCTCCAACACTTTTTTTACTTTTCATTAATGATCTTCTTTCTATTACTTCATCTAATATCCACTCCTATGCTGATGACTCCAAACTTCATTACTCCTTTCAGTTTGAAAGACGTCCATCACAACAACAGTTATTAGACTCAAGAAGGGTAGCCTTGGAGCAACTAACCTCTGATCTTTCTCGTATTTCCAATTGGGGCAGAGAAAACATGGTTGTTTTCAATGTGAAAGATCACATTACTTTTCTTTCTAAACAAGATTCTAAGAGGTTGGGAGTTCTGAGGCGCCTTCAGAATTACTTCACGCCACCCCAGTTGCTTGCTCTGTATATGGGTGTTGTTCGTCCCTGTATGGAGTACGCTTCACACATCTGGGGTGGCTCCATTCATACAGGTTTTCTTGAGAAGGTGTTGTCTAGAGCATTTCGTCTCATCAACTCTCCTCCTCTTACTAACTCTCTCCAATCTCTTTCTGCCCGTCGAATTGTTGCGTCACTCTCTCTATACTATCGCTATTACAACGGACACTGCTCTTCTGAACTCTCTTGTCGCATACCTCCTCCATTGAGAAGAGCCCGGGTGACTCGACTTTCTACACAGTCTCATCCTTTCTCTGTCCAACTCTCTGACCCCAGACTTAATCGCTATGCTCAATCTTACATATACTCTACTGGTAAAGTCTGGAACACACTCCCTTTATCTGTTTTCCCAACTTCCTTTGACTTACATACTTTCAAACGCCGTGTATCTGGACACCTCGGCCAGCATCGGCCCGAATAGAATTTTTCTAACTTAGGTGGAATTTGGTAGGCCTCCTGCCTTTGCCCAATGAAGGATATATATATATATATATATATATATATATATATATATATATATATATATATATATATATATATATATATATATATATATATAATATATATTAACTGCTAATGATGTTATAATTTCGAGGAATCGAACCCGGGCCCAAAAGATGGAGGTCCGTTGTGTTGACCACTACTCCACTGATGGTTCAAGAGTAGTGGTCAACACAACGGACTTCCATCTTTTGGGCCCGGGTTCGATTCCTCGAAATTATAACATCACTAGCAGTTAATAAATTTATAAATAATGATTCCACGGTTGATTTATCATAGTGGTTATTAAAATTATATATTTATATATATATGTATATATATATATATATATATATATATATATATATATATATATATATATATATATATATATATATATATATATATATATATATATATATATATATATATATATATATATATATATATATATATATATATATATATATATATATATATATATATATATATATATATATATATATATATATATATATATATATATATATATATATATATATATATATATATATATATATATATATATATATATATATATATATATATATATATATATATATATATATATATATATATATATATATATATATATATATATATATATATATATATATATATATATATATATATACTATATATATATATATATATATATATATATATATATATATATATATATATATATATATATATATATATATATATATATATATATATATATATATATATATATATATATATATATATATATATATATATATATATATATATATATATATATATATATATATATATATATATATATATATATATATATATATATATATATATATATATATATATATATATATATATATATATATATATATATATATATATATATATAATATATATATATATATATATATATATATATATATATATATATATATATATATATATATATATATATATATATATATATATATATATATATATATATATATATATATATATATATATATATATATATATATATATATATATATATATATATATATATATATATATATATATATATATATTTATATATCCTACATTATTTTTATTTTTATTTTTTTATATATTTATATATATATATATATATTTTTAATTTTCCATTTACTGATATTCATAAATTTCCCAAAACATTACACTAATTACATCAAGTAATAGTTATTGAAAACTTAAGATTACCAATAATATGATATAGAAAGAAAAAATGTACTTGTATTTTTTTTTTTTTTTTTTTAGAAATTCATATATTGTTCAAAATATTACACCTAATAACATTTAGTAATAGATAAGGAACACTTTGGGTTACTGATATAAAAGAAAAAAAATAATGTAAAAAAAAATATACTCTTTGAAAACAAGCACTAACTAGTGTCATTATGTAAATATATTTACTCTTTTTTAATATAAAAATATATCTCCAACAAATGGTTATTGACACTAATTACATTACTTTTATTGTCAACTATAGTAAGGAACACTTTACTGGCCTAGCCAAATTAAAAATTGCATAATACATTTTAGTACACTTAACAAAATGATAACACTTTTTTTTCAATATTTATCACTTTTGTAGATATTGTATCTTTCACCTATTTTTAAATTTTTAAAACATTTACATTATTATTATTTTTTTCATTATTATTATTATGACTATTGCACTTGATTATTTTCTCATTCATGTTACATTTTGATAGCACTTTGATTTAAACTTATTATTTTTCAACACTTTTTCTTATTTAGCTATTGCAATCACTTCATTTTATTTTTCTTTATTTAATTACACACTTTTAGATTAACAGGCCCCCCCTTTTTTTCATTCACTATCACCATTATAAATAATATCCCAATTATTATTATTATTATTATTATTATTATTATTATTATTATTAGTAGTAGTAGTAGTAGTAGTAGTAGTAGTAGTAGTAGTAGTAGAATCTCCTAAGTCATCCATCTTGAAATATGGCTTGACGTTAACCTTGTTCACATAATCAATTTTCTTTCCGTTCCAATAGTAGATGTTATTTCCCAATGTTTTTACCACAGAAAATGGCCCATGAAATGCTGGTGGCAAGTTTACTTTTTCCTTATTGTGCATCATTGATTAGTTTATATTTGCATTCATCTAATGCCCTTGGCACATATATTTTTGCATTTCTTGATTTAAATTTTGGAGACAAAGGCATTGAGAACAGTGTTTGTAATTTTTCTGCATAAGTTTGATGTTCCAGTGGCCAAGAATTATTTGGAGGTTCTATCAATGAACCAGGAATTCTTATATTCTGACCATACATCAGTAGCGTAGGAGAGAGGCCACAGTCGTCAAATGGAGCTTTGCGAAGGCATATAAGTGAGAATGGTAATAACTCGAGCCAGCTTGTATTACTGATTTCAGTTAACATTGTTCTGAATGTTGCTAAAAGTGTCTTGTGGAAATTTTAAATCAGGCCATTACTTTGTGAACATTGCGCTGTTGTAAATCAGTGGTTTGATACCAAATTTTCACAAACCGCCTTAAAAATTTCACTTGAAAAATGAGCACCTCTATCTGTAACGTATGTGTTTACCACACCAGCAACTGTATTTAAATAATGTTCAGCAAACTCTCTCCAGCTCTACATTTCTCTCAAATGTAACTTATCATATTCATGTTATTTTCCTGATAAGAATGTCTACATCAAAGGCTGAAATACTGTTGTTTGTTCCCATACAAGATTTCCCTGTCGTTATAAGAAATTATTCAGGTATATATATATATATATATATATATATATATATATATATATATATATATATATATATATATATATATATATATATATATATATATATAGGATACAAAGATTAAAAAGCGTCCTAGAGGCATCTTTACGAGACCTTTCTATTCACATCATTCAATGGTATCTACCAATAAAACTCTAACACTACTTCGCACGCTTAAGATATCAATATGTCAACAATACAAACACCCATACTTGGATTTTCATCTATGTTAAACATAAGAGTCTTCTAATTTTACAAATCTACTTAAAATATAAGCTACATTATCAATATCGAACCTATACAAACTAAAAACTTATTCATTAACTTTTGAGTGGCACCAACATTAAAAGTATTTAGATCGTAAAAATTTTTTAATTTCCATACTTCATCTATTTTCTTAACGTTTGTCTCTTTTTAAAGCTAGCATACACTGTTTAGAACTTCGAAATATTAATTTTATTAAAAAAAATTCTTAAAAAATATTTATCCCCTTTTACTTAAAAAAAATATTTGAAAAGTGTATTTTTATTAAGCATTTTAATGAAAATATATATTTACTTTTTCATTTTTTTAAAAAATAATTAACATTATAGAAAACTTTCAGCATTTTACATAAACTTATTTTTTTTAATAAAATATATTTTAGCATGTATTTACCTGTTACCATAATTTTCCATTATTATGTCTCTACTAATATATTAAAAATAAAAAAAAAAAAAACATATCGAATGAAGTATATAGGTCCTTATTAGCTATGTTCATTACATAAGCATGTTCTTTCTCACCTTTACATAGCTACAGAATCATGCACACCTAACAAATTAGGCCTTCCTGACAACCTCAGCTATCTAAAAATTACATAACATTCAAATATGATGCAAATATTTAATGTTAAACAGGAAAGCATTGCTCTTTTCATGTTTTTTCTGTTCTGATATTAATTTTATTATCATTAACTATTTTAAGTATTTCTAGAAGTCATTTATTAGCACTTACATAGCAAAATACAGGAAATTCATCAATATAAACAAAGTGAAACATTGAACACGAGCATGCATAACGTTGAAATCGTATGATTATACAAACATACCCCCCAATTTTTGAATCATCATCATTACAAAGTAATACATCGAACACGAGCATACATTATATTGAGAGAATATGATTATACTAGCATTCCTCCAATTTTAACTGTGAATTATATGCAATGAAGAATAAATGACTACATATTTTAGACATATAGGTGTGCTTTGAAAAACATAATCTTTCTCGATGTTTTACCTTAGTAACCTTCTCACCAACCTAACCAGTCCTAACCTTCCATCTTTATTCTAACATTTCCAAGTTAGCATAACTTAGCCTTGACCAATTTTTTCTTGTAACTTCGTTTTTCTTTAAAATTAGACAGTAACTCAAGCACTAAGCTTCTCTTAACAACCTTCCACAGTACATTTGAATTGGTTGTGAAATTATTATTATTATTATTATTTCATGATATCAAAATAACAATGAGGTTTTCATTAATATAACCTAATCACACCACTCCTAACCTTATTCAACATGATCAGTTAATAGATGCACACCTAACAAATAATTCACTTGTGACGTAACCTAAGCTAACTAATCATTACCTAACATTCAAATGCAATGTAAATATTTCATATTAAGCACTAAAATACAGCTATTTTCATGTTTTTTCTGGATCGATTTGTATTTTTAATCATCATTAATTAAATGTTTTAAGTATTTTCAACTTCATCGTTACATGCCCTTGTATAACAAATACACTAAATTCACCATTATAAAAAAGTGTATTCATGTTGGTGTGTTTTATTTAGTTGAGAGTGACGTTTTCTGGTTGACACCTAAATGCCTTCTTCGGTAGCTAAGGTGCCTGAACCTACAAAATAAATGAGCTTATGGAGAAGTTTGTTTGTGGTGAGAGTGAGAAAGAGAAAGTCTTGGCTACTTCGAATAAGCTAGAGAATGTATATCAAACTTGTATATGTTACGATTATATGAGTAAGTGTGTGTTTGGGCGTTCGATAGTGTGTTTATAGGAGTATGGTAGGGGTGAATAATTGTGATTACAAGAAAAAGAATGAGATTGTTCAATAGCAAGAGAGTTTAGGGTGTGTATTACTGGTATTATAGTGAATAACATCTTGAAAATAACAAAATAAAATGTCTACAGGGCATAGGACATGAAATACTATTAACGCCACTACCCCAATTAGCATAATAATAAAATAACTAATAGTAATAATAATAGCAATTATAATAATAATAATAATAATAAAATAATAATAATAATAATAATAATAATAATAATAATAATAATAATAATAATAATAATAATAATAATAATAATAATAATAATAATAACAACAACAAAAGTCAGTGCGCTTGCTTGAGCTCGTGCGTGCGTGTTTGTGTTTTTGTTTGGGTGTGTGTTTCTCTGAATGTCCAATTTGAGAGGTCGTAGGGTTGGGCGTAAGGGGGTCTTTCTATTTCCTTTGCTAATGTCTGTGGCCTCCGTACGAATCTCGCATCTGTGGAATTTCACCTCTCTAACTCTTGTCCTAACCTTTTGTTTCTGTCTGAGAAACAGTTGGACAGGAATTCTTTTATAACAACCTTTAATGTCTCTGACTACAACTTTTTTCACAATTTCTGACTAAATACTGTAGTTTGTGCTTATATTATCATTAAAATTCCTGTAACAAGTCTCGTAAATCTTGAATCTCCTAATTTCGATGTTTTATGGTAAAGCCATAATCTTCCCACTACTACAATTATCTTGTGCTTCTGCTACTGCTCCTTAATTTGAACAGATTTTCCAGTTCATTTTTAATATCTTACTACTTCTTACGAGACTGTTTCTCTCATGCAAATGCTGAAGTCTTTTATTTAGGTGATTTCAACAAACACCTCACTGAGTGGTTGGGCTCTTCTCAAACTAATAATGGTGGGAAGGAGGCCAAATTATTCAGCATTCTCAACGATCTAAAGCAGCTGATTAGGGAATCAACACACATACCAGATCGTCTTAACCAGTTCTTGAACACACTTGATTTAGGCTTCAACACTACTCCTTCTAGATATAAATATACCATTTTTGTCCTATCAGTAACCCTGACCATAATCTTATAATTCTTAATTATACTGTAATGCTTTCTCCTCAACAGCTCTACCATTCCCTAAGCGTACTTTCTGGCAATTTAACAGAGATAATTGGGGACAAGGCGTTGGCTTCTTTGCTATTTATCACTGGAGTAAATCTTGCTTTGGCTCAGGGGACGCTTCGATCTGTGTTGAAAAGGGAGGGGCCACGATCTTTAATTGGATCTGCAGATTTATTCCATCTTAAACTAAATCGTTTCCTCCTCAAAATCCGTGATTTATATGGCAATTGTTTTCTTGTCCTTCGGAAAAGAGACAATGCTTACCGTGAATGGAAAAACTTTCCTCCTATCACTCTTGCTAACTTTCCTTCAGCTCGGAGTCATTGCAAGGATGTTCTTCGACGAACTAAGCTTACTTTCACTAAAAAGAAGTGCGCTAACCTCCATGATTCTCCTACTGATAAAGATTTCTGGCTTCTTGCCAAAAATATCTAAAATAACTTTTGAAAATCTGTTTTTTTTCTCCTCTTATTCGTTTTGATGTTTCTGTAGCTAATACTCCCTCTAAAAAATCTAATCTCTTCGTCCTCCTTTTTTCATCTAATTCCACCCTGCTTGATTCTGGCATCCCTCATCCTACTCCTTCTCCTCTCAGGCATTCCATGTCTCTACCAGTAATTACTCATGATCGGGTGCATGGGCGCATGAAACCTAAAGGTGTTCTGATGGATGGTGCTTTCGAGTTATCTCCTGTCCTCGTTTAACTCTACTTCTATGCCTTAAAACTTGTACTTTTCCTCAATGATGGAAGCGTGCATTTGTTCGGTCGACCTCAGTAAAAAGTAACCGATCTGACTTTTCCAACTATCGACCTATAGCTTTCACTTGTGCTCTGTCTAAAATTTTTGAAACTCTCCTCAACTATCATTTCCTGGATCATTTGGAGTCTCATTCTCTTTTCTCAGATCATCAGTAGTATGGTTTTCGATGCTCGAGGTCAACTGGTGATATACTTTCCAATTTTGCTGACCTATGGTCTTCTGCATTTAGGGATTTCAGGGAGTCTTGTGTGGTGGCGCTTGACATATCTAAGGCTTTTCGACCGGGCATGGCATACGTCACTGCTCTCCAAGCTCCCTTCCTTTAGGTTTCTTCATTCCATTTACTTACTCTTATCAAGTTTCCTCTCAGATCGTTCCATTTCGGCTTTTGCAGATGGAATGAAGTCTTCCTCTTTTTCTATCAATGTGGTGTTCTTCAGGGTTCTGTTTTATCTCCAACTTTATTTTTACTGCACTTCTAATTCTGTTCACTCTTATACTGATGACTCAACTCTACATTCTTCTACTCATTTCAAATCTTCTCCCTCCTTTGCTTCTAAAGTTGCTTCTCGTCTTCAACTTTCCGATTCTATTCTTTTCGATCTGCATGGGATTTCTCTGTTGGATCATAGCAACATAGTGGAATTCAACTCTTTAAAAACTTAACTTCACATCTTCCTCTCCAAAACACCTCCCAACTTTCTTATTTTTTTCGATATTTTCCCGTCTCACCTGTAAATGACATAAACATTCTTGGTCTAAATATAAACAATAAATTGTCTTGGAAACCACATATCACAATGGCTGTTAATGAGGCCTTTAGGAAGCTGGGAATACTTTTCAGGTTGTGAGATTTTTTTTCTTCTGAGCAGTTACTCCAATTATAAAAGAGTTATTCACCCTCGTATGCAGTACTGTTCTCACATTTGAGGGGTTTCCGTCTCCTTCACTCTTCTGGATAAGGTTGAGTCTAAAGCTAAAAGATTAATAAACTGTAACCTACTTTCACACTCTCTTGAACTTCCTTCTTTACGACGTAACATTGGCGCACTATCTCTTTTCTATAGGTACTACAATGGCAGGTGCTCGAGGGAATTGGCCTCTCGCATTCCTTCAAAATAGCGTTGTTCTGGTTGCACAATGGGTGCCCTTCTTTCGCACGAATTTTGTGTGGATTCTGGAAACCCCAGACTTGCCCGTTGTGGTGCCTCCTTCTTTCCAGTCACCTTTGTTCTGCGCAACTCTCTACCATCTTCTATTTTTCCTCCTGTATTTAATCTTCCTCTCTTCAAGGCTTCCGTCTATGCCCACCTGATGAATGTGCATTAGGCTCGAGTCTGTGTGAGTTTTCCTCCTTTTCTTCCTTTTGTATTAGCCCCCTACTTGAAAAGGGTTTGTCCGTGAGTGGTGGCGAACTGTAAAAAAATCTACAACTGCTACTACTTCTACTACTTCTACTACTACTACTACTACTACTACTACTACTACTACTAATAATAATAATAATAATAATAATAATAATAATAATAATAATAATAATAATAATAATAATAATAATAATAATAATAATAATAATAATAATAATAATAATGATAATAATAATGATAATAGTAATGAAAAAGGGTGTGAACTGAGTGATAAAAATGGTGGAGGAAAGGATTTAGTAATCGAGTTGAATAGTGTAATAAGAGTAGATCCATGATATTGAAAAATAAAAACGTTACTATTGAAACATTGAATGTGTGTGTGTGTATTATGAAATAAAAAAAGTGATTAATATGCTTAAGAAAGAACAATAAAGATTGCAAATAAAAATAGGAGGTATATTAAACAAGCTATTTTGTTTTGGGTACTTATATTTCATCAGAACATGTAAAAAATTGTGTGTTTGTTTATGTGTTTTACCATTAGTAGGGCTAAGTCCTTAAACGGCTAAGCACCATTTTACCCAGCTATGAAGTGTGTGTTATGAAATAAATATGAATGCGCAGAAAATATTTAGGAAAAGAATAGTAAAGATTGCAAATAGGAATAGGATGGCATATTAAACAAGTTATTATGTTTTACTGTACGCCTATTTCATAAAGTTTTACTTAATAATAATAATAATAATAATAATAATAATAATAATAATAATAATAATAATAATAATAATAATAATAATAATAATAATAATAATAATAATAATAATAATAATAATAATAATAATAATAATAATAATAATAATAATAATAATAATAATAATAATAATAATAATAATAATAATTATGAAGAAAGCGCTGAAGTATTAATAATAATGAATTCCTATGATTACTATTCAGCAAGATGCATGGGTATATAAGGGTCTTATATTTTACGGGATCATGAGTTTCAAAAGGTAAGAACAGGAAAACCTATTGATGAAGGTAATGGTGATGACATGTGTGCTGGTGCGGGTGCGGGTGCGGGTGCGGGTGCGGTGCGGGTGCGGGTGCGGGTGCGGTGCGGGTGCGGGTGCGGGTGCGGGTGCGGGTGCGGGTGCGGGTGCTGGTGCGGGTGCGGGTGCGGGTGCAGGTGCGGGTGCGGGTGCGGGTGCGGGTGTGGGTGCAGGCTGGAGGGTTTTAGCGAGCTAACTACAAGGTTGGCATCACAAACACTGCTTAATAAAAGAGCTATGCCCTCTTAGGGAGGTTCATACCCCTTCACAGACAACCTTACAATAGCTTATAATTGTTTAATTTTTCTAAGTTTTTAAATTTTCCTGTTTTTATCTTAATTTTTTTTTTTTTTTTTTTTTTAAACATTTTAAAAATATTTTTAGTTTTTAAATTTTTTTCCTTTTTTGAAGATTAAAATAGAAACAGGATGATATAGTAAACCTCTTATGTAATAGGTTACGTATATATCAAAAGTATGAACTTAAAAGCATCGCGTGTGTATGTGTGTGTTTGTGTACTTATATGTTTTACCACGAATGGAGGAAAAGTCCTTAACCAGCTAAACTCTCTATTCTCGGTTATGGAGGCTAATATGAATATGTATGTATTTGTATGTGTGTGTTTGTGCATTCTTAAGACTTTGGTTGGCTGCTTAGAGGGTTATGACGTATAACATGACTTAATAATAATGGGGTAATGCCCTCTTAGGAAGGCTCATACCTCTTCACAGGCTACCTTGCATATACTCATAATTGTTTAATTATTGTAAGTTTTTAATATTTCTAAGCTTTATCAAAGTTTTTAAATTTTACCCAAGTTTTTTCCAAAACTTTTAAATATTTCATTTTTTTTTTACTTTTAATTTTTATAAAAAAATTTATGGCCTCTTGCTAAAAATATCTCTAACAACTTTTGCAAATCTTCTTTTCCTCCTCTTATTCGATCTGATGGATCTGTAGTTAGCACTCTTTCTGAAAAGGCCAATCTCTTCGGCCTCCTTTTTTCATATAATTCTACCCTGGATGATTCCGGCATCCCTCCTCCTACTACTTCTTCTTTCACGTGTTCCATGTCTTTACCCGTGATCTCATATGATCAGGTGCATGGTATCTTGAAATCTATGAACATAAGGAAGGTAAGTGGCCTGGATGGCATTCCTTCTCGTGTTTTGAGGGAGCGTGCTTCCGAGCTGGCGACTGCTCTCGTTCAACTCTACTCTCTATGCCTAAATACTAATACTTTTCCTCAATGATGGAAGCGTGCATATGTCCAATCGATCCCGAAAAAAGGAAGCCTCTCTGAACCTTCTAACTGTCGCGGTATTGCTCCTACTTGAATTCTATCTAAAGTCTTTGAAATTCTCCTCAGCTCTCAATTCCTTGACCATTTGGAATCTCATTCCCTTCTCTCAGATCACCAGTATGGCTTTCGTCACTCGAGGTCTACTGGGGATATTCTTTAATATCTTACCGATCTATGGTCTTCTGCCCTTAGGGACGTCGAAGAGTCTTGTGCGGTTGCTCTTGACATATCCAAGGCTTTTGACAGGGTATGGCATGCGTTGCTGCTCTCTTAGCTCTCTTCCTTTGGGTTTCCTCCATCTCTTTGCTTATTCATAACTAGTTTCCTCTCAAATCGCTCCATATTAGCATTTGCTGATGGAGCGACATCTTTTCCTTTCCCTATTAATTGTGGAGTTCCTCAGTGTTCTGTTCTTTCTCCTACTTTATTCTCCTACTTTCTCCTAGTAACTCTGTTTATTCTTATGCAGACGACTCAACTCTACATTCTTCTACTTATTTCAAATCTGCTCCCTCTTTTGCTTCTAGAGTTGCTTCTCGTCTTCAACTTTCTGATTCCATTTTCTCCGATCTGGATGAGATATCCCGGTGGGATCACAGCAAGCTTATGAAATTCAACTCTTTGAAAACTCAACTTCTTGACATCTCTATCAAAAACACCTCCCAAGTTTCCTATCTCCTTCGACGGCTCTCCCGTCTCACCTGTGAACAACATAAATATTCTTGGTCTGAACATAAACAATAAATTATCTTGGAAACCTCATATCACAACGGTTGCTAAGGTGGCTTCTAAAAAGCTGGAGGTTCTGTTCAGGTTGCGGGAATTTTTTTCTTCGGAACAGTTACTCCAACTATATAAGGGTCTTATCCGTCCTTGTATGGAGTACTGTTCTCACATTTGAGGTGGTTCCGGTTCCACCCTTCTTTTGGATAAGGTTGAGTCTAAGGCTAAGAGACTAATAAACTGTTCCCTATTTTCAAAGTCCCTTGACTCTCTTTCTCTGCAACGTGAAATTGGCGCACTCTCTCTCTTTTCCATGGGTACTACAACGGCAGGTGCTCGAGAGAGTTGACCTCTCGTATTCCACCACCATTGCGCCACCCTCGCAACATAAGGGGTGCCTTGCTTGCACGTGAATTTTGTGTGAGCTTGACAAACTCCAGACTTGACGTTGTGGTTCTTCCTTCTTTCCAGCCACCTCTGTTTTGTGGAACACCTTTCCTTCGTCTGTTTTTCTTGCTGTATTTAACCTATCTCTCTTTAAATCCTCTGTCTGAGGGATCTAAGTTAGGTTCGGAAATGGATGGATTTTTTATCTCTTAATTATGCCCCCTCCTTGAAAAGGGCTCCGCCCGTGAGTGATGGCAACATGTAATATATATATATATATATATATATATATATATATATATATATATATATATATATATATATATATATATATATATATATATATATATATATATATATATATATATATATATATATATATATATATATATATATATATATATATATATATATATATATATATATATATATATATATATATATATATATATATATATATATATATATATATATATATATATATATATATATATATATATATATATATATATATATATATCTATATATATATATATATATATATATATATATATATATATATATATATATATATATATATATATATATATATATATATATATATATATATATATATATATATATATATATATATATATATATATATATATATATATATATATATATATATATATATATATATATATATATATATATATATATATATATATATATATATATATATATATATATATATATATATATATATATATATATATATATATATATATATATATATATATATATATATATATACCATTCTTTTTTAAAAAATTTAAAGATGGTAAAGAAAAACAGTATGATATATTAAACAAACTCTCATGTAACAGGGTACGTATATTTCAAAATTATGAATTTGAAAACATTGTGTGTGTATGTGTGCTTATGTTTTTTACACGGAGTCGGGGCTAAGTTCATGGAGAGCTGTATGAATGGGAATCACCCAAAATGTGAGGGGCATATTCGTTACAGAGGTGAACAACACCCCTATCGAGAGCAAGCAACTGAGGTGGCGTGAAAAAATTCAGAAGGTGCCTCAGAGCACTCAACCTCTTAGAAGCTTGTTTAGAAAGAGAAGTAATGTGATATTTCCAAGAAAGATCATAAGAAAAAGATTCACCGAAAATATTAAGAACAGAGGAAGGTTTGAGTTGTGTGTTTTCGAAGGAAATGTTATAGTTGTATAGAGGGTTGTGTCGAATTTAGAGACGGAGGAATTGAGTTTCTGCATTAGTTAACTGCTTGTAAATTAAAGGAGTAATGAAAGAAGAGCCATCAGCATAGGAATGAATAGATAGTGAAGTAATAGAGAGAGGTCATTAATGGAAAATGAAAAAAGGGCTGGAGATAGGACAGACCTCTGAAGAACATTAATAGTAATAAATGTAAAAAACGAACGGTGGCAATCTACAACAGCTGTTGTTGAACAACCAGAAAGGAAATCAGAGAAAAGGATAGATTCTGAAAGATTGAAGTTTGAAAGACTCTATCGAAGGCTTTCAAAATATCTAGAGTGACAACGAAAGATTCACAGAAATGCAAAGAATAGAGGACCAAGAGTCAAAAAAAGGGAAAGATCCCCAGTAGAGTGTTCTCCATGAAAACTATACTGATAAGATTACTATAGGGATAAGATTAGAAGAAATGAGATGTTTCCAAATTTTAAGTTCGGAAACTTTAGAAATAAAGGAAGTTTAAGAAATAAGACGATACTTAGAGGGATGAGATGGTTCCTCTTTCTTTGACGCAGGCTAAATGATCGCACGCTTGCAACAAGAAGATGAGATCGAAATTGGAAAACAGGAACGAAATAGTTTATCAAGACAAGGTGCAAGCTGGGAAGTACAGGTTTTTTGAACCATAGGAGGGATACCACCAGGACAGAACGCGTTTTTAGTGTCAATATTAAAGAGAGCAGAAATGACGTCTTTAAATGAAAATAAAATATTAGGAAGAAATGAGCTGAAGGACTTGAAAGAGTAGGTATAGATCCGGAAACGTCTGAGGTAGAATAAGAGGCAAAAATTTTAGCAAAATATTCAGCGTAATTAAATAGAAGGCAAAATATCAGTTGCACCTTCAGAAAACACAAGAGTAAGAAAAGAGGTAGAAGCAAACTTAGAGGTGACATTTTTTTGCAATATACCATTAAGGTCGTGAGGAATAGAAACCAGAAGTATTATTGCATTTTCAACGGAGAAATAAATTTTTGATGTTACGAAGAACAGATTTTCCATGATTATGGGATGAAATGTAAGATGAATATGTTTCGGAAGTTTGAAGATGCTCGTATTCTCTGTAGGAAGAATCTCTGCTGATAATAGATGAAATCAAGTAGAGTTAAACAAAGTTTTGTTAGGTTTAGTAGAAGGGAAAAAATATGATGTACGTCTCCATGCTGGAGTGAATCACCTCGGTTATGCATATAGCACACACAATCGTAAGTCAGACCAGTCAGCAGAAACAAATGACACAAACGCCTTCTCAAAGAAGGTGGAGGACTCAGGAATGTTGCCTTCAGGGATTACCATTCGTCTTAAAAATTCAGAGTCGTGCAAAATCTATCCTTCGAGATACCAAAACTCTTTTCTCCTTAGCATATGCAATATTCTCTCTGGTTCCTCTTCTCACGTTCTTTCTAGCATTTTGCCTTAAAAATGTCAACTCTAACTTTGCTTCTTCCTCTTTCACTCCTTTAGTATCTTCCGACGGCAATACTGCTTTTTTACCTTCTTCTAATGCTGAACTCTTAGCTCAAACTTTTGCCTTTAATTCAACCTTAGACTATTCCGGAGCTATATCTCCTCCTTCAACCCTCTCCTATTCATTTATGCCTAAAATTGCAATTTCTTCTAAAGTTGTGATTTCTGCTCTATCTGAACTTAATACTAAGAAGGCGTACGGTTTCGATGGTATTCCTCCTGTGGTTCCGAGCATGCACCCTGCCTAGGTAAACACTTTTTCCTTTGTCTCTCTACTTCAACCTCTCTTCTTGCTGTAAACGTGCGCTCATTCGGCCTGTTCCTAAGAAGTGGGACCCTTCTCAACCCTCTAACTACCGTCAAATTTCTTTAACCTCCGTTTTTTCTAAAGTTTTCGAATCTATCCTTAAAGGAAGATTTGGAAACATTTCAATTCTTCTAATCTTATCTCTGATCGCCAGTATGGAGGAAAGCTTTGAAGCAAATAATCCCTGATCTTTCACATATTTCTAATTGGGTCAGAGAAAACATAGTTGTTTTCAATGCCTCAAAAACTCAGTTCCTAAATCTCTCTACTTGACACAATTTCCACAAGACTTTGATGTTTTCTTCGAAAACACACAACTCAAACGTTCATCTCTCCTTAATATTCTCGATGTATCCTTCTCTCGTGATCTTTCTTAGAAAGATCACGGTACTTCTTTCTAAACAGGCTTATAAGAGGTTGGATATTCTGAACTACTTCAAAACTACTTCCCACCACCCCGGTTGTTTACTCTTTATAGTGGTATTATTGGCCACTGTATGGAGTATGCTTCACAAATCCGGGTGGTTCCACTCATACAGCTCTCCTTGAGATGATTGAGTCTAGGGCTTTTCTTTTTATCAACTCTCGTACCCTCATAAACTCTCTCCAGTCTCTTTCTGCCAATCGAATTGTTGCATCACTTTCTCAATAATATCGCTATAGCAACAGACACTGCTCATCCGAACTTTCTAGTCGCATACATCCTCCTTTGAGAAGAAATCTTGCGATACGTCTATCTACATAATTTTATCCTTTCTCTGTTTAACTCTCTGACCCCAGACTTAAACATTAACTGCTATTCTCACTCTTACATGTATTCTACTAGTAAAGTCTAGAACACTCTCCCATTATATATATCTATTTCCCCAATTTCCTATGAATTACACACCTTCAAACGCCATATTTGGGATATGCCGGCCTTTAATCTGACCAGGATCCCAAATTGTTTCTTTCTCTGGATGAAATTTTCACAAATCATTACTTCAAATTGCACAACATATCGTGACGATATAATTGCAGATTCTGTAACATAGAACACAGTATCAGTATATTCACATTATTAACACTTTAGACGTAAGGAAAAATTATGTAAAAAACAAGCTTTAGTGCTAAATTGATTTTCTTTTCGACATATATCTAATGCTTGAACATCTAAAAGTTTGTTATTCATGTATACTACCAGACCCCCACACTTGTATTCGCACTAATACAACTTTATCCAACACACCATCTGACCATCCAGTTCAATCTATTAATCATATTAATACAATTTTCTCAGTCAACAAAGGTGCTGGACTTCCTTTCGCTGATCGAAATATTCCCGAAGACAAGAAATCAGCACTGGATAATGATAGGCAAAGGAACTTTATTTCTAAAAGTTTGGCTAAATTCCTTAATAGTACCATAGTATAAGTATTTACTTAGTAGGATTAATAAATGTTATAATTTTCTGATTGAGAGTGATGCACTTTTTGTGTATGCCTATTTTTTTTTTTTTTAATAAACACCCTCATGAAGAAAATTGTATTTCTTTTAATCATTTAAAATCTAATTAAATCTTTTTTGTAGAAATAATATGTAAAATAATGCTTATTATTGAAATAAAATATTAATTATTTTTTTACGTCTTTAGATTGCCCGACTCCAATAACAGATAGTTTTTGTTTTCATGACCAATCACGAATCAGGTTTCTTTGAAATTTAAACAAAAACAAAAATGTCAAGGAAAGCGTTGCCAAATTTCCAAATTTAATAACTTTGTACCACCTTTGTACCAGATTATAAGTTTCGTATTTCCCATTATCGATATATATATATATATATATATATATATATATATATATATATATATATATATATATATATATATATATATATATATATATATATATATATATATATATATATATATATATATATATATATATATATATATATATATATATATATATATATATATATATATATATATATATATATATATATATATATATATATATATATATATATATATAATTTTATATTTTTATTGGCTTTTAATTAATAAATCATCTTGATTTTTTGGTATAATAAAAATAAAACCAATATAATTTTATTAGCATTATTATATATATATATATATATATATATATATATATATATATATATATATATATATATATATATATATATATATATATATAATAGTAATATAGGCACCAGGTTTTATGACGTCACTTATACGTCATATGTAGCAGAATAGCTTTTCATACTTTTTTTTGAAAGTAGTCGGAGCTAAGACTACAAAACATTTCAAGGTCACGCAAATCAGCAGATAAATTCACTATGTCTTTATCCTACTAAGTAAATACTTATACTATGATAGTACTCCTATAACAAATATAAAAATATCCGTTAATGGGATCAACGGAAATTGTGAAAATAAAACGTATGTTGATGTGTAAAAACAAAACAAGGAGTGCCTCTTATTAAAGCAGTTGCGGTAGATAATTTGCCCAATTACTTGTATATACATGGGATACTTTTTTTCAACTGAGTTATTGAAAAGAAATCAAGTTACATTAGCTAATCCTAGTGTATATGGGAGATCACAGTAATGATATAGGAATTTTAATTTTTGTTGATCATATCTGAAAATTTCCTGGAGCTTATGAAAGGTTAACCATACAAATTATAATTTAGGGAAAATAATTCACGGTGCACTGCCTTTTTGTTCCAACAATGTTAACTCTCAGTACACAATTGTATTTTCTTTTCATATAGATATAAAATAATAAACAGAACATTTTTTTAAAAAAAAAAATAATACTCTTAAACTTTTTAAGAATAAAATTAAAGATGATACTTAATAACATCTTCTTTTGATTTAAATAATCATTCTCACATATTTAATGATACTTCCCTCATTCCATTTTCCAAACTCTTCCATTTTAGATGCTTACTCTTTTCACTTTTCTTCCTTTGAGACATAACCTCTCCTATATGATCACTCTTCTTAATTCTCATATTCCAAATTCTATTCCCTCAAATGTTATCACACCTACAGTATAATAAAGCTTAAACCATCCCCAATTTTCCTCTCTCACCATGCTCTTCTCATTTAAATAAGTATTTCCAAAGAGTAGAGTTAGAATGAGAAAAGCCAAAAAAGAAGAGTAGCTAGACTCTAATGAATTAAAAAACAATCTAAAACAAAGCACAAGCTCTCCCATTTTAAATTCTACTTCTCCTATTTCCCTTCCTCCAACTTCTACTCTCATCAATATTATCATTCCACTTACTTCCCCTCGAAGTTCAACTCCCTTAAATGTTTATTCATATCATTTCCCATCTATTAGCCCGATTATTGTCTTCCATATTAATTCCTCTCCCTTCCAGCTTTTCCTTTTTAAATGCTGCCTCTCTCATTCCACTTCATCCAAGCTCTACCTTAAACAATGATAATACTTTCTTCATTTCTAAAATCCTATCTATTAAGACTTCTCCCACTCAAACTTTACTGAACTTCCTTCTATCACAATTAAAGATTCATCGTTATTTACTTTTATAAGTACAAACCCTAATTTTACTGAAGATAGTAATACTTCTATTATTACAAATAAATCTATTTCTCCTGATGAAATTATAGAGCAAAAATGCTCTCCTTAAGAAAATTTAAATAAATTATGAAGTTTTACTCACTTAGGAATATTTCCAGAAGAGTCATTTACCGAATGTGAAATATCTACCTTTCTTTTAAATTAAAATTTACGTTTTGAGAACTTAAGGTATGTAATATTTTTTCCATAGCAAAAAGTCATAAATCCCTAAAAGATAATTATGCTCTTTCCAAATATCGCATTTATAGTGAGTAGTAGGAGATGAATATTATCGGTCAAAGGATGCCATCACTTCCAATTTCGGCGCGTGGTCTGGGTCACCTTACGATCAAAAGGTGTAAATCTTTTGATCTTATCTTAACCGCAGGAATCCTTTTAAGTGTTTACCTCGGGAAAATTTTTTTAAAAAAATAAATAAATAAATAAAAAAAGAAAATAAATAAAAATAAATATTAAATAAATAATAAAAATAATTAATTAATTAATAATAATTATATATATATATATATATATATATATATATATATATATATATATATATATATATATATATATATATATATATATATATATTATATATATATATATATATAAATTATTTCACCTATTGTAGGCAAAGGCCAGAGGCCTACTAATATTCCACCAGAGTTAAGGGGAAAGTCGGGAAAACATGGTCAAATTAAACGACGACATGACCTGATACACAGCGTTTAAAGGTGCATAAGTCAGAGGAAGTTGGAAAAATAGATGAAGGAAGTGTGTTCCAGACTTTACCAGTAGAGTACATGAAGGACAGCGCATAGCGGTTAAGTCTGGGGTTAAAGAGTTGGACAGAGAAAGGATGAGACTTTGTAGAAAGTCGAGTGGCACGAACACTTCTCAGTGGAGGAGGTATGCAACGAGAGAGTTCAGAAGAGCAGTGTCCATTGTAACAGCGATAGTAAAGAGAGAGTGAAGCAACAATACAACGGGTAGAAAGAGATTGGAGAGAATTAGGGAGAGCAGGAGAGTTAATAAGGCGAAAAGCTCTAGACTCCACCTTTTCCAGGAGAACTGTATGAGTGTAACCACCCCAGATGTGTGACGCATACTCCATACAAGGGCGAACAACACCCCTATACAGAGCAAGCAACTAGGGTGATGTGAAGAAATACTGAAGGTGCCTCAGAACACTCAACCTCTTAGAAGAGAAATAATGTGATCTTTCCAAGAAAGATCACGAGAAAAAGAAGCACCAAGAATATTAAGGAGAGACGAAGGTTTGAGTTGTGTGTTTTCGAAGAAGAAATCATAGTTGGGTGGAAGATTGTGACGAGTAGAGAGATGGAGGAATTGAGTTTTTCAGGCATTGAAAACGAACATGTTTTCTCTGCCCCAATTTGAAATGAGAGATAGATCAGAGGTTAGTTGCTCCTTGATTCTATTAACTTTTGCTGGGAGGGGGGCTTTTCAAAATGAAAAGAGTAATGAAGGGTAGAGTCATCAGCATAGGAGTGGATGGGAGATGAAGTAATAGAGAGAAGGTCATTAATAAAAAACAGAAAAGTGTTGAGGATAAAACAGATCCTTGAGGAACACTACTATTAATAGATTTATAGGATGAACGGTGGCGGTCTTCAACAGCTGCTATAGAACGACCAGAAAGGAAATCAGAGAGAAGTATAGATTCCGAAAGAGTTAAATTTGGAAATCAAAGCTTTGTGCCAGACTCTATCGAAAGCTTTCGATATGTCCAGCGCCGCAGCAAAAGATTCATCGAAATGCCGAAAAGCAGAGGACCAAGAGTCAGAGAGAAGGGAAAGAAGATTACCAGTAGAGAGTTTCTTACGAAAGCCATACTGGCGATCAGAGATAAGATTAGAGGAGTTAAGATGTTTCCAAATCTTCCTGTTAAGGATAAGATTCGAAAACTTTAGAGAGAACGGAGGTCAAAGAAATAGGAAGGTAGTTGGATTGTTGAGAGGGGGTCCCTCTTCTTTAGCACAGGCTGAATGAGCACACGTTTCCAACAAGAAGGGAAGGTTGAAGTAGAAAGACATAGACGAAATAGTTTACCAAGGCAGGGTGCAAGCTCCGAAGCACAAGTTTTGAGAACCACAGGAGGGATACCATCAGGACCTTACTCCTTCTTAGTGTTAAGCTCAGAGAGAGCTGAAATGACGTCTGTAGAAGAAATTACAATTTCAGGCATAAATGAGTTCGAGGGAGTTGAAGGAGCAGAAACTGCTCCAGAATCGTCTAAGGTTGAATTAAAGGCAAAGTTTGAGCAAAGAGTTCACCTTTAGAGGAAGGTAAAACGGCAGTTGAACCGCCAAAAGAAACTAGAGGAGGGAAAGAGGAAGAAGCAAAGTTAGAGTTAAAAATTTTTTGCAAAAGGCCAGAAAGGGTGGAAGGAAGAGGAGCCAGAAAGATTATTGCATTTACAACGGAGAAAAGAGTTTTTGGTATCTCGAAGAATAGATTTTGCACGATTCCGGGATGAAATATAAGTTGCGTGAGTTTCTGGAGTTTGAAGACGATGGTAATCTCTGAAGGCAGCATCCCTGCGGCTGATAACTCGAGAACAAACAGAGTTAAACCAAGGTTTGTTAGGTTTAGTAGAAGGGAAGTAATATGGAATGTACGCCTCCATGTCAGAGTGAATCACCTCAGTTATGCGCTCTGCACACTTTGAGGGATCCCTCCCACGGAAACACTAATCATTCCATGGAAAATCAAAAAAGTACGACCGCAAATCAGACCAGAGATTAGTGGCACCGAAATGCCAGAAACGTCTCTTTGCCGAAGGCGGGGGCCGTTCTTGCGGAAGACTTGAAAAGACAGGACAAGATACAGAGATAAGAAGGTGATCGGATAAACTGAGAGGACTAAAGAGTTTAACATTATAAGTAGAAGGATAAGAAGTTAGGAAAAGATCTAGTATGTTGGGTTCATCACTAAGACGGTCAGGGATACAGGTAGGGAGATGCACCAACTGCTCAAGGTTGTTCTGGATAGAAAATTGGTAGGCCAGTTAACCAGCTGGATCATGTTAACTAGATGAAAGCCATTGGAGTTGGAGAGCATTGAAATCACCTAAAATGATGATTTCGGAGAAAGGAGAATTATATATATATATATATATATATATATATATATATATATATATATATATATATATATATATATATATATATATATATATATATATATATATATATATATATATATATATTATATATATATATATATATATATATATATATATATATATATATATATATATATATATATATATATATATATATATATATATATATATATATATATATATATATATATATATATATATATATATATATATATCGCCCTTTTAAAAAGTCTTTTAAAAAGTTACCCAAAAATATAAAATAACGTTTTCTTTAATAGAAAGTATTTTAAAGCATAAACTTGGGAAAATGTTAATAATGTTTTAAATAAGAAAAAGATAGGTAAAACCAGTGATAAATAAAAACTAAGTTTCTTTTTGTGATAAAAGTAATTTTAATTAATGTATAAAAATATAAACTATTAATTTAAAAAATAAAACATTTAAAATATAATGTAAATTGTAAATTATTACAATAACAAATTCTTAATTCACTTTTGGCGCTTTTTCTTATCTCATTTTCCCGCTAAAACTATTTTACCGCTAAATTTGAATTAAGGTAAAAACATTATGAGAAACTATTATAAAATGTAAAATGTGTT